>CAUYPK010005159.1:0-33994 GCA_963574355.1 Loris lydekkerianus | reverse complement strand
GTCACAGCTGGAGAATGAGACAATGATTTGCAAAGGGGAGGAAGGAGTACGTGGAACAGAACAAAGGTGGGTGCTAAAGAGGCTCTGTCCCCTCACATCCTGTCCTTCCTCCCCACGGTGCCTTTTTTTTTTTTTTTTTTTCCAGTTTTTGGCCAAGGCTGGTTTTGAACCTGCCACCTCCAGTGTATGGGGCTGGCACCCTACTCCTTTGAGCCACAGGCACCCCCCACGGTGCCCTTTGATACTCAGAACTAGGGAGCAAATGAGGAGGCCCAGGAAAGGCAGAAACTAGTCGGGAATTCCTCCCCTTGTCTCTTTGAGACTTAAAACATTCTCCTTTTAAGCCCCATTTTCTCCTTTCTGAGATACTTGCATCTCAGAATCTGTAGAGCTGAGTAGTACTGTTCAGACATTAAAATATAATGAATGAATACCTTTTATAACACACTGAATGGAACTGGAGACCATTCTTTAAAGTATCACAAGAAAGGAAAAACAAATAGCACATGTACTCACTATTAAATTGGAAATAATCGATCACTATTCATGTGCGCATATCATAGTAAAACTCAAGGAAAATCAAACAGGTGGGAGGAGGAGAAGGAGATGGGCACCTGATGGGTACAATGTATGCTATCTGGGCCATGAGCACACTTCCTACTTTTATTCAATATATACAAAACCATTCTTGTAACCAAAACATCTACACACCCACAATATTCTGGAGGGGGGTGGTTGGCAAGAAAGAATCTATAAAAGGAAAGGACCTGAGACTGACTGCACTAAAGTCTCAGAAATTGTCTTTCAATTCTCACGAAGAGAGAGGCTGTTGCTCTGGGGTGAGGGCAGAGCCAGGAGACAAAACCGCATCAAGTTCTCAAGACATTCCTGAGGCTGGTTTCTGTGTCTCAGGACCCTAGAATAACACTTGGATGTTGGAGTTGACAGTTTGAGGGTTAAACCCCAGTTTTAATGTCATTTTTTATTTGACCTTCAAGTGACTTAAGCTCTCAGAGTTTGGGTATCTTACATTTAAAAGGGGGTGGGAGGATGTTGACGGTGGTTAATTTTAGCTGCCTCTTAGGTTAGAATGAGAATGGGATGAGATCATGTCTTGGGGGTCTGACAGTGGAACTCACTCAGGAAATAATGAATGGCTGGCCACTGAGGAAGGGCAAGAAGCACCGTCTTTCCTTTGAATCCCTTCATGGAACCACAGTGGTGGTTATAAAGGCAGTGAGTGACGTTCAGTCTAATTCTGGGTCCTCGCTCATGTGGGTACACTACCCCATGAACACAAACCTACTCAAAGTCCTAAAGCAGACAATGTTTGTCTTTAATGTTCTTCTCCTGCTCCTTCCAAAATTAGCTTTTGTACCCAAGAATCTCTTTGCCTATGCTTTTTCATAGTCTTAGGGTTTTACGTGGCATGTCCCATATAACCATCTATAGGTATTCACTCCTTTCTTACATTTCCTCTGTGAAGATACTACCTATCACTCCTATAAACCAATTGGTCCTCTGAAGCTAACTTCAGTTGTCTTTCCTTATTCTATTCACAAGATCTTGCACTAATAAGGGATCACAGACTTGAAGTCCACAAAGTGAGCAGTTGTTTTGCTATCTTGGAGTTTTACCACTTGGGGAATGTTTCAAAATAAACTCAATTTGGAAATATTTTCATTATTTGAAATAAAATACCAAACAGTCTTTAAACATCAGGCATATTTTTGAGACACTATTGGAATTTTTTTAGTTTTTATAACTTTAAAAAAAGGCAAAGAAAAATAAAGTAATCCTAGATTTAAAATGGAAAAATATATGGGCCAGAACTCAGGGTTAAACCCCAAGCCCCATTTCCAAACCAATCTCCCTAATTTTATTTTATTTTATTTTTTTAGAGAGAGTCTCATTTTGTCATTTTTGGTAGAATGCGATGGCATCACAGCTCACAGCAATCTCCAGCTCTTGGGCTTAGGCAATTCTCTTGCCTCAGCCTCCCAAGTTGCTGGGACTACAGGTGCCCACCACAACGCCTGGCTATTTTTTGTTGCAGTTAGGCTGGGGCTGGGTTTGAACTGCCACCCTTGGTATATGGGGCTGGCGGCCTACTCACTGAGCCACAGGTGCCACCCCCAATCTCTCTAATTATAAATGGTGGCATGATAGTTGATTCTATACTTATTCTCCAAAGTCCTCAGATTTTTATTTTTTAATCTTTGCATAAGCAGAGTTATTAGTCCTTGTCAAGAAATATGGTTGCTTTATGGCTTCCTGAAAATATGTTTCAGTCATACATATTCTGGCACACAGTTTGGAAAATTCAAATGAAACTTCTCAGGATTTAGTTTATCACAGAGCCCATGCTGACTGCTTTAGGAAAACTGACTTTTCAGTTCCTTATTGCGGTTGTCACATTCTTAGACTTTGAGTTTCTCCTTACTAAAATCCATTAGTTTTCTGCAACTTTAGGTTTTACAATTAGTGAGATCACAGCATTTCTCTTATGTAGAGTTTCTTGTCACCAGGTGGTAATTTTAAGTAGTATTTGGAAGATAATAATAAGCTTTTTATCAACCTCATTGGGTTTAAATTTATCTCCATTTTAACAATCTTTCTGACAAACATGTATGTCAAACCTCCTGGACAAATCAACCCATAATAGTATCCTCCCCATACTCGATACCAAGAAATCTAGGTCTTTCATCCCCCAAATATTGTTCAAATTCAAACCTGAGGCTTTTTCTGTTACTCATAAATGAACTATACCCTCTTAGTTACTGAAATTAAAAACAAACAAGCAAGAAGTCTTTGATACCTTTTTGTACTTCCCACCTACCCTAACAACAAAAATATGTAAAAATTTAGATGTTGTTTCTCATTTCTGAAAAAAGAAAGAACTCAAACACTAGTTCTGAAGAAAGGAGGAACTCAAACTCCAGCATTTGCTTCTTTTTAATGATTTAGTAAGAATCCCCCAAAGGGTATTTGCTGTCAAGATGTCTCTGAATGTGTACTGAAACCTCTATTATTAGGACAGCATATGAAGTATCCCTGCAAGATTTTATAAGCTCATGACCTTCATAAATGATCCTCTGTTTCCTACTAAAACTGTGTATTAATGCAAAGAGGAAAAGAGTAAAGCCTCTTATTTCCCTGCCTATGCACATAATCAGTTTTCAAAGCAAGATATCATTCTAGAAATAAAATAAATGCAGTAAACTTTCCTCTTGGGAATACTTTTCAGAAACAAAGACTAAATGAACAGTAAAAAGGATAGAAAGAGCATGGCAATTATTCTTCCATTTGTTGGAAAATCTACATAGAAAGATAATCTTATTGGGATTTTGGTCATGTTGAAATTCTGGAAGAAATCTGCATGGCAAATATTCCTGGGCTGGCACCCTTGGGAGAAGACTCCCTTAAATTATTCACAGCTAGACTCTAGAGACAAGCAGCTGGCCTGTATGCCAAGGGAATGAAGGGAAAGGGAACTACTAAGCTGATTTCTGAGGAAGCTGGCTCCCAACCCAAGTATGAAAATCACAGCCAAGAATGATTATTTGTCACTTTTTTTCCTACAGTTTTGAATCAGTAATCACATCCCTCTGGAAGCAGATGTCCATAAAATTGTTGCCAACCACATTTTACTCAATCTCTAATCTATGATTTGCTTAAGCTTTCTAAATTAAGGATACATCAGTTAAAGACTGATTGATAATACACAAGAAAATTCAGTAACACTGAGAACAATGATCGATTTCTAAATCTTGTTCATTCAGAGGTGAACAGCTTCCTCCTTTTTTTATTATTTTAGCAGAAAGATCAAGACTTAGTGTTTTCAAGGGAGCTTTTTCTAACAAATACTTGCACCATTCCCTAAATAAGCATTTTTCCTCTTCTTTCTCTATTAATTACTGTTAGTAACAGTTATTAACTCCCTTAGTAACTGTTCATATGAATAAATTCATAATTACAATATATCTCCCAGAATTTGATTGCTTTCTTAATTTCTTAACATTAGTCAGCACGTTCTTCTTTACTATGAGCCATAAGAGCCTAAGAACACTTCAAATATTTTGTAAATAATTTAATTTTATTGGCTATTGAACAGCTACCTGTGAGGAAAAACAAATTACATTTTTTATTCTCACTAAATTTTGAAAGATTATAATTGCTTTAATACAAAACACTATTTAATTATCAGGAAACCTAGTATTTGTAACATGAAAATTAATTAAGTATATTAACCACCACAGTTTAATTTTATTATAAGAATTGGTGGGTGTTGTTTTCTCACTATCTGCTATTTTCATATCTATAGGACATTTTTTGTTTTGGAGTCTGATTGCTCTCTTTTTTTATGTCTCCTCATCTGACTTTGCCACTAAAATGAAGTTCTCCAAGGATATCTATGCATCACCAGCCAGCTACACAGAGAGATATTTTAGAATGATAAAGGTTACTAGGTACTCCCATAATATAAACTCCAATAGGTCATAGATCGTGAATGATGTAATAACATAATACACCTTTCACACCTCACCATGCTTAGCAATTCAATGTGGTTAAAAGAAAACAGGAATTAAAATTTACTAACTAGAATGATTTCCAATAACATTGGAGCTATCATTCTCATCATAATTAAACTATAAGCCCAATGCAAAAAATTTAGCTAAGTAGGTCAGACTGCTGAGAACCCTGGCACTAACTTTATTTATGACTGAGCAAGAATTCTCTACCATGGAAGAATGAAAAGGATGTGATAAATCTACCTTGTGCTTATAAAGAAGTGACTTAACAAGAAACTCAAAGTATTTTTCTGATAATATCAAACAGTTCCTTAAACTCCTGTAAACTTTATTCTCATATTCCTTCTCTCTCTTTCTCTCCTGCACATACATTTTAATATTACGAAGAAATGTGCCCATTCTTGTTACAGCCTATATCTGTCTGGTGCTCCATTAGTCTATTGTCCATTATTTTTTAACTAGAAGAATAAAACTTAACTGCTTATATCTTAGGTATACAAAGACAGCCTCTTTTTTTAGTTAGTTCAATAAATAAACCCCGTCTATATATTTCACCAGTATCTCAAACTTAACTCTCTCTTTCTGCCCATATCAATTGGCAAGTGGTTAAACTCAAATTTTCAGAAATGTCACCTCTTCTCATATAGTCAAAAAGTTCCATAAATTTCATTTTGAAGCTATAATTTGATTTCATCTCCCCTTTTTCAACCATAATTTCATTCCTCTCCCAGAAAATGTATTCTCTCATTTCCAATTTCCTTACTTCTGGTATATTTCTCATCCGGTTACTAGAGTTTTGTTCCTAACACACAAATCCAATCAAACTCTTCTTCTGTCCAAAATCCTTCAATAGCTTCACTACACATGCAGAATAAAGTTTTAAAATTCCTAACATGAAATTAAGAGCTGGTTCATAATTAACTTCAGTTTACCTCCATCCTGTTTTAAATAAGATTTAGCTTTATAATATGATAAAGAACACAGATTTTAGATTTCAAAAAACCTAAGTTTAAACTCTGACTGCAGTATTTTCTAGCTAAGTGACTTTGGAAATAGATCTTAACTTTTTCTTGGCTTTTTTTTCTTTTTTTAACATTTAAAATGGAAAGAAAAAAATCTACCTTACACATTTGTTGTGAGAATTAAATTAGATAAACTATATAAAGCTACACAATTAATACTCAGCATATGGTAACCATTATTACTTTTTAACTAATTTTCAACTTTATCTACTACGATGACTCCCACCTTTAAGCTATCTTATTCCTGAGGTAGCAAATAGATTTTATTACTCAAAGCAAATTGTTGAAAATCTAGTACTTAAGCCCTATGTTAAGAAGGATTCTGATGCAAATCAGAGACAGCAGGAAAGAATTTTAAAATAGATTAGCCAAGTCAGCCACCAGACACAGAAAAGAGTATTAGCTGCATTGATACTCTATGCTATGTTGGAGCCAATTTGAAATACTTGCTGTCCCTTGCATTTGCTACCTCCATAAATCTCTCCTCTTGTTTCATCTGCCTAGAATTTTTTATTGTTCCCTCCTTTCTCCTTCTACTTATCAAAATTTTACCCCTCATTTATGATTCAAATCAAATGTAGCCCTTGTCATAAACCTACCCTTTCTGAGTACTACCAGTTGTAATCTGTGTCTATTAAGGTACTTGTTGCAGCCTCAGTTGAATTATAATTTACTGTATACCTCTTGAGTTTCTGCATCTTGAACTTAAGGGCTGCTGCTCAGTCACCTCCGCCCCATAGCACCTGGGGCAGTGTTTGCACTAAGACAGTAATATCAACAGCCGAAATAGACCAAGCAATATACCAATATACTCGAGTATAAGCCAAGTTTTTTTCTGGCACAAAATTTGTGCCGAAAAACCCAAATAAACACTCGGCTTACACTCGAGTATATACGGTACTTCTGTGCAAGGCCTTGATGTAAGCACTTCTTACCCAAATGAGCTCATTTAATCCTCACAACAACTATAGGTAGCTACATTATCCCTATTTATAAAGGAGGAACACAAAGCAGAAAAGGTTAAATAACTTGCCTGAGGTCACAAAAGTAGTTCATAGTAGCAGTCTGTCTTCTCAACAGCCTGTACTGTTCACTTTAAGTACATATGGTTTATTGAATTGAACTATTGCAAATATTTTTTATTTGAACTATTGGAAATACATTCTGATGTTGTCTACTTCATTTGGGTTCAGTTTATAGACAAAATGAATGGGCCAGTCACATTTTGAAAGCCCAATCTACATGTACATGTGAGAAATGTCATCTCACATATTCAGGGACGTCGAGTGCAAATATAGATCAGGGCTGTGTTTGCTAAAATTAGATATCATCTATATTGCATGTATGCTTCAGTTCAAGTTGTTAATAGATTTGCTAGTGCTTTATTTCATGTCGACTTTTTTACTCAAAATAAATATAAAGGGTGATTGGTGGGATTACACCTATAGTGCATTTTACAAGGGTATGTCTGAAACTTAGTAAATGTAGACTATAAATGTCTTAACACATCAACTAAGAAAATGCCAGGAAGGCTGTGTTAACCAGTGTGATGAAAATATGTCAAATGGTCTATAAAACCAGTGTATGGTGCCCCATGATCGCATTAATGTACACAGTACACAGCTATGATTTAATAAAAAAATAATAAAAATAAATAAATAAATTTAAATTTTTTTCAAAGATCTCTAAAGTATTTTACATGCACAAGTGTAACATCAAAATTTTTCATTGTGAGATCCTAGGAGCCTGGTCAGAGACACAACCACACGGAGGAGAGAAATGGTATATGTATGTGCCAAGTTAAACCAGATGAAACCAGGGATGTCTTAATCTTAATCAAGCATGCTTATCCACACATGGGAATCTGATGGGAAAGAGTGTCATATTTAACTTGACTTTGCAATAATTTTACCTTTCCTAATATGGATATTTTCTTCTGCTTATCATGGGCCAAGTCTCATGCCTTTGGAGTTTCAATCACCTCACAAGAGGTTGTGACTTTGCACTTCCTCCTCCCAGATTGAATAACCAAACAAGTATGTCCAAGAGGACATTTGCCATGTTCCTCTGGTTCCTTTACTCCACTGTCATGGTCTCCTTAAAGATCTGTATAAAAATAGCAGTCAGGGATATTCTAGAATACAGGATTATGGAAATGGACTTGACTTAGTAAATGAACTCAACCTGAAGTCTTCTTATTCTACTTAGCAAAGTAGTGTTTTGCTTAGAATCAAGAGAATCTCAGACAAAGCAGATTAGGGAACATGCTAATAAATGAACACAGTTTAACCTTGTCATACATACTTTGATGAAAATTGGAGTTTTTCATGATATGTATGTGTGTCCTAACTCAATTAGCTCTTTTTATTTATCCCTTTTTATTTAATAAATGTCAACACTGTACTTTGTAAAATGTCCTACATTTGAAAAGCACCTACAACCCTAATGATCCAACTAAGATAATCCTTGAACTTTCAAAAAGTAACCAAATATAAACCAGTTTAAATTAATTCACATCCATTTAAATTGAGTCATACATATTTTTCCTACACTTGAGATAAAAACCAGTCACCCTGCACTGTCTCCATGCACTGAGACCTTGAAACAGCCCTGGCACGCTGAGCCCCGTGCACTCTCCTCCAGCCACACTTTTTTTTCTTTGACCTATTACAGAAGTGTTGGACGTCTTTGCTTCTATAGTTCACCGACTCAGTAGGAAACAACTGCATAAGCTAAAATGAATTTGGCCTGATTTGGGAGTGCTAGCATGTTTTTCCACCTTAAAAAATACTTCATAACAAGACTTCTGAGTTACTGTCTGCTCCCAGTCAGTCACTATCTTTAATCTGACTTTCTTCCCATCTCAGCATGCTCTCAAGAAGCACATGAAAAAAATCTCATGATTTTTTAAAAACAGGCATTCTGGAGAATTCTTGCAACTGAAGTGCTCTCTGCTCTTGGTGGCTAGAACATCATGTTTCCAGTTCATTTTTCCACATGCTGTATCCTGTCAGAAAAAGGATAAGTATATAAAAGACATGGAAGTGGAGTCTCAGCATTTACATTTACAGTTGAGACCCCAGTGTATTTCTTGGCATTAGTCTAAAAGTTATGCTGGTAAGTATGGGTTATTTAGAAATAAGACTGGTCATTCTGAATCTCCTCTCTTGTGAATTTTTACCTGGTAACATTTTTTTTTTTTTAATTAGCTAATGTTAATGACCTCATCAGAGAATTCTTTCCAAATGAAAATTATATTCCCTCTGGAAGTCTCCAGCTGTTTTCTTTGAGGATGTAAGATTGCTAATTTGAAGGAAGATTCTCATCTTGGTGATGAATGAGATATCCTAATCATCTATCTCTAAGGCCAGACTGTCATTAAGTAGTATACTAAGTGCAGTAATTGAATTAAATGAGTTTTACTTTCTTCTTTGTAGCTGTTTCAAGTTTGCAAATATCCAAATTTCTATTTTATAGACAATGATTACTATATGTCCAGATTCACTTTTTACAACTGTGAAAGAATTCACTGATGGGCAAGGGCTGATCAAAAATCACAAGTTTTATGCAGTATCTCTCCATTTCCATTATGTTTTGTTTAATCTCTATCACTTAGCACTGTACCAAGTATATAGTAAGTACTTAGGGAAAATATAGTAAATGCTCGCTATTTATTGAATAAATGAATGTATGATGAACTGGATGTTTATGTCTTCCCAAATTGTGTGTGTTTAAATTCTAACTTCCAAAGTTATAGTTTTAGGAGATGGAACATTTTAGGAGGCAATTAAGTCAGAAGGGTCTGCTATTTATGAATGGTGTCGAGGCTTATATAAGTGAGGCCAAGAAAACTTGTTTGTCTCTTCTCTTTACCTCTTTGATGAAATGAGGAAGCAGCATGAAGGCACCATATATGAGAATCAGGCTCTCACCAGACAACCAATCTGTAGGTGTCATAATCCTGGACTTTGCAGTCTCCAGAACTGTGGGAAATAAATGTTTCTTGTTCAAAAATCGCCCAGTTTATGGCATGTTTGCTATAGCAGCCCACACAGATTGCTATGGTCTCAATGTTCCCTCTAAAAATCATATATTGAAACTTAATGGCCAAAGTGATAGTATTAAGAGGTAAGGCTTTTAAGAGGCAATTACGTCCTGAAGGAAGAACACCCATTCCTCATGGATGGGATTCGGACCTGTATAAAAAGCTTGAGAAGTGAGTTTGTTCTCTCTCTTTTGGCATTCAAAAATATCTAGAAGGCACCATCTGTGAGAAATAGAGAAAATAAATTTTTTATTATTTATAAATTACCCAGTGTCAGCTATTATTTTATAGCAACACAAATAGACTAACAAATAAACTAAAATAGAGTTATACTTTTAAATTTCAGTATAATGTATGTGGTCATTTTAACCATATTTATTCCTGACATGTGTGTCTGTCATTCAGTCATGCTTGCTTCATTCAGTTGGTAAGATGTTTCAAACAATGTTTCCAAAAGTTGTATATTTGAGTCTATATTTTTTGCCTAGATGTGGATATTAAGGCAGTTTTTTTGTAAATGTAGTTCTGGTACCCTTAGGATTTCCTGAATTATTTTCATTTCTCCCCTGAGCACGTGATAAATCTGTACTTCTCTGCTCTCTTAAAGATGAGTGGAGTCATGTGACTTGCTTTAGCAGTGGAATATGAACAGAAGGGCCATGTGTTTATTGCTCATCAAGGCCATCAGGGTGAGTATCTGACTTGCCATGTTCTCTCTTTTCCTTTGCCTTAACATGTTTCCCTAATGTAATCTAGATGGTGACTTTTTCATCAGCCTACACATGGGAATGAGGAGAATGCATGTTGGAGCCCCAAGTCAATCTTCTATAAATATAAAATAAAATTTATTGCAGTATGAGCTCACTCATTTGGACTAAAAACCAAAAGAAGAGAATGTTTCTGAATAAAGAATGGATCAAGAGACTAAATGTTAAATAGTACTTAACTACTGTAGGACTAAAGAATGTCTACCATAATTGGCTATACAGAAATCATTAAAATGTTTTAATTACAAAAGGAATAGTTTCTATAGCATGGTAAGTGTGAAATCAGACTACATTAGGTTGAGAAGGAAGTGAGAAGTGAGGAAGTAGAAAGAGTGATTGTAGAAAACTCAAGAAATTCATGTATGCAGGTAAGCAGGAGAAGATTGAATTGGTCATTACAGGGAAATGTGAAATTCAGAATGTCCCCATTGACCCATGAATGGATCAATAAATTGTGGTATATGTACACCATGGAATACTATGTAGCATTAAAAAAAGATGGAGACTTTACCTCTTTTATGTTTATATGAATGGAACTGGAAAATATTCTTCTTAGTAAAGTATCTCAGGAATAAAAACAAAATATCCAACATACTCAGTACTACTATAAAACCAATTTATAATCGCTGACACTTTCATATGAGAGATGAATCACAACTATAGCCCAGGATGAAGGAAGGAAAGGGAGGGGGATGAGAAGGGAGGTGGATAGTTCAATGTAGGGTCAATGGTGGGACCTCACCTATGAAGCATATTGCAAGGGTACAAGTCAAATCTATCAAGTATTGAACAAAAATGTCTTAACACTGTGATTAAGTAAATGAGGTGAAAGCTATGTTAATTAGTAGGATGTAAGCACTCCAATTTGTATAAATAATCAACACATCAAATCCCACAAAGACATAAATGTATTCATGATCTATGTATATATGACTCAATAAAAAAAAAAAAAGAAAGAAATTCAGAATGTGATTTTCCATTAAGATGGAGACTTGAAAATGTTAAAATCTTGACAAAAGAGGGGACTACAGAGTGAGAAGATGGAAAAGAGGAAATAATAAAAACAGCAGAGGCCCTGAGGAAGCAGAAAAGGATAAAATCCAGGGCCCAGGCAGATGCAGCAGTCCCACATGGAAGGAAGGACCTCTCTTTCACCATAGTAAGAGAAGAAGAGCAAAGGTTTAGTGGCAGGAAGTTGGAAGAAATGGAAACTTTTGATGGCTGGGAAGTCCAAGATGACATTGTCTACTGATGATGAGTGAGGGGGTAGCAGGTCCAAAGTCTGAATAGAGTAGAAGACTATAAAGAACAGGACACATTTGTGATATGACTAGTGAAATATGGGAGTTCTGTTACTCAGCTTAAAAATACTATCATTATTAATATAAAATAAAAAAACAGACAAGTATGATGCCTGAGACCAAAATACTCATGTGTAGGTGTTTGGGACAATTTAAAAACATCAAATTACCATTTTATTGGCAATAAAAGTAGCTGGATACATTTAAACATCCTACTGTTATATTCACATACTTTTCTCCTAGCTACTTCTATGATTTTCTTATTAAATTAGATTTCCAGGGTCAAGATGGTGAAGTAAAAGTTCTTCCATCCCCTACTTCTGCTAAATATCACAATAAAAACAAGCACAGTTAAAGAAATATAATATAAATCCCATATTTTATCAAATCCAAATACATCTACAATCCCAAATTATAATTTAAGAAAAGAAAACAGGAATTACAAAAATTTTAACAGAAAAAAGAATGGTCAAATCCAAGTACCTGTGTAGAGGGAAAAAAAGTGCAGTTAACTGATGAAAAGTAGACCAGTTCTATCATAGGATTACAAGGAAGGCTAAACAGTTAGGAGCATGGGCAATTGCAGAAGATGTAAATTAGGCAGGTGGCTGACAATGAGGAGTTAAAAGCCTGTTTCTGGAGTTATTTGGCCCCAGGTGCCCAATCCAATCTGTAGCATCAGGTGGCTGCTTCTCTTCTGTAGCTCTGAGAGTTAGGAGGAATTTGTTTCAGAGACAGTGAGTCAGCAACGTTCTATATTTTGAAGCAAAGTCCACAAAAGGAAGCAGGCTTTGATTGAAATGGGTTGAAAACAGATTATAAATGAAGATAAGAAGTGTAAGTCTACATAGTACCTAGTGAGAACCCAGTTTGTCCTCAAAACTACCTTCTAAACATTAGCAGTAAGGCTTATAGTCTCCAGGAGGAAGGTTAGAAGAAACAAAAGTTTGATATACAGACATCTTTATTTACAGCATCTGCAAATGAAATACCAATTATGTATCCAATTTGTTTTAAGTATGCTCACCAGTTGGCACCACAGAGAAGCATATAGAACTCCAATCTGCTTTTTAGTTTCTTACTCTTGTAGGAGACAAAATGAACACCCAGAAAGAAAGCCTCCAATATGGAAGAGAAAAGATAAAAACAAACTGGACAAATTTAACAAAAGAAACTTGGGAAAACAGAGATAATGCAGAGAAAAATATATTTAACTAAATCAATATTTAATACTTTAAGATACTTAAAATGATGTAGCCTTGAAATAAAGACATATGCTATGGAGGGAATGAGGAGAGGGGTGGGGGTCATGGCGTGTGACACACCTTTTGAGAGCAGGACACAGTCATAAGAGGGACTTTATCTAACAAATGCAATGAATGTAATTTGGTCTTTTGTACCCTAAATGAATCCCCAACAATAAAAAATTAAAATAAAAAAAATGCAAACAATGTAACCTAATTGTGTGCACCCTTATATTAATCCAAAATAAAAAGAAATAAAAATTTAAAAAGTCAAAAAGAACTTAAGTTAAACAGCTGAAGCTCTGAAGACAAACTAGAATACCGTATATACTCGAGTATAAGCTGAGTTTTTTTCGGCACAAAATTTGTGCCGAAAAACCGGAACTCAGAACAAATTTTGTGCCGAAAAAACTCGGCTTATACTCGAGTATATACAGTATTTAAAAGATAAGGTCAAGATGATGACCCAAAAATAGGATTAAAAAGCAATTAGGGGAAACCAAGATATGGAAATCAGGACATCAGCCTACAATAATAAGAGTTGAAAGGAAAGGAAGATGACATAGAATAAATTATCAAAGAAACAGTAGAGTCTATCTTAGTTAATGGTGAAAGGTGTGGGTCTAGTTTCAATCTTCTACAGGTTGCCACCCAGTTTACCCAGCACCATTTGTTGAATAGGGAATCGTTTCCCCACTGAGTGTTTTTAATTGGCTTGTCATAGAAGGGCCATCAACACTTATTATTTGACTTTTTTTTTCTTTTTTTTTTATTATAGATAAAAATATGCAGTGGTATTTCACTGTGGTTTTGATGACCAATGATGTTGAACATTTTTTCATGAGTTTACTGGCTATTTGTGTGTCTTATAAATTGCTTGTCAAATACACAATTTGCAAAACTTTTCACTCATTCTGTGGGTGATCTTTTTGCCTTCTTGATGAATGCTTTGAAGGACGATTCTGTCTAAGAGCATATTTTGGAAGATATCTGATCCCGAGCTTCCCTGAAAGCAGAGCTGGATACGAATTTTATATTCAGGTGGTTTATTCTGAAAATGATCTCAGGGAGCAAGAATAAGAGACAGGGGATTGAATGTGGGAATGATGGGAAGACAAATGGAAGATTGTAATGGAGCAGACACTGGGATGGGTGCCTGATACTTGGTCACTGCTTTACTTTCTAAGGAGCTTTATAAAGGGTGTTTGAGAACTTTCCATCCAGAGGACAAAAGGGGGAAGATTTTAGTCATCAGTTCCCATTCACCCATTTGTCAAGGGTGCTTCTAAGGGCACTAAACTTCTGGGATGTGCATGAACAGTGTATAGCTGAGTTCTGAAGCTATCTATCCTATGCTACACATTGGAGGAGCCCTGGGACAAGAAGCAAGAGGTGTGTCCTACTGACCCCCGGCAAAGGGCTGTCCTGTGGCACCTGCATTAAGCTGATGGAATTTCCATAGAACTTGTTATTGTGGCAATGGCTGGAGTGAGGGGTGGGGCCAAGAGAATTTGAAGTGTTATATAAGACATGTCCATTCTAATAGGTAACAGAAATACTAGAAGTTCACAAAAAGCCAGAAATAGCATGTTGAGGGAAATATTCCTAAAAGTCCATTATGATTAAGACAAAGTAAACTAGCATTATGGATAATTTCTGGCAATCACATGGTTCATTTGAATAGCAATTACCAGTTAAGTGTTTTAGAAAACATCTCATTTAATCCTTATAATAACTCTGGGAGGTAGTAATTATTAGCTCCTTTTCTTGAGAGGAGCAAATGGAGGCTCCGAGATGATGGAATCTCTTGCTCAAGGCCATGTAGTGAATTTTGCTGCTGTTCAATATTTAGCCTAAGCTTGATGACAAAAATGTTGATGCTATACTATCTGAGGTAAACTTACTCTACCCATTTCTCCAGGACAGGAGTTTGGAATTCATGTGAGTTCAGGGGCCAAACAGACAGAATTGATGACGGAAATGGTCAGCCAGGGGACAGTGGCTCAGGGAATGGCTCTTCACATCATTGGGTCTCCTTGTGTAGAAATGCTAGCCAAGGGGGGGCTGACACTATTAAATGAAAGCAAAGGAATGTTGGAATCAATCTTATGTGAAATCTCTCCATTTAAATGCCCAGACCTTACAGACCAACGAGAAAGCGTCTATGGACCTATTTTCTTTCCATTTGTGACCTCTACTCCTGATACTTTAAGCCTCCATCAGGGGACTGTGTATCTAACACAGAATTTAGTCCCTTCTGTAGAACTGGGTTTCCAGTGCTTTTGTAGCACTGTCCTTTTGGCTCATAGTGAGGTATGTGAAGCAGGTGATAAGTGACACAGTCATGCATTTCTTCTGAGACTATTTGGAGGACGTTGTTCACTGCATTAATCCTCATTATAAGCCTGGTTGGAAAAGTTTCTCCCAGGACTCAGTACCAGTAATAGTTTCCCTTCTTATAAAAATGTTGTTTTAGTCTTATGGACGCTGTAAATCATGTTACTTATCATGCCTTTTCACTTGTTTTGCCTTCTAGAAAGTTCAGAGCCATATTTGTAGCCAGTAATGCAGTGTTAATGTAATGGCACATTATTTGGGCACTGATCTTGAAATGATTTTATTTCATTTCCTGCTTTTATGTTACCTTAACTCCACTTACTCTTGTAAATAATCTTGTATTGGATGGACTTTAAAGCTGCTACACACACATTCACACACAAGATAGTGTAGTCAGAACCTCTCTCTCTGCTGGGTCCTTGGTCTCAGAGATTCGAAAAATAAACCCAGAGACCATGGATCATACCAGTATGTAAAAGGACAGATTTATCGATAGATAAAAAGATAAGATAGATAACAAGGCCTCTGCTGAGGGGGCCTGAAGGGGGGGCCCAATGTGTAGCCCATTTGGGTCTTCCGTCTAGGGAGCAGGGGGATGTGGGGAGATAGAATGTCACAACCATTTGCTGCCAAGGGCTCAGGGGCCGTAGTTAATTTTAAAACTGTACTCAGGTAGGAATTCAGTCTGTTTAGGGTGTGTCCCATGCTCTGGGGGTGCAGCCTCTTGTTTAGGATATGTTCCCTGCCCGGAGAGGCACTTTGGGTGGAACTCTGGACAAGCTGGTTTTAGGAAGCCTATTTATGCCTATACATGGGGCCTGTGATGAGGCTGATTTCTGAGCTATCCCATGCCTAGAAAATGGGGGGTCACTGTCCAGGCCTGAGTGGGGAAGCCCTGTGTCAATAGTCTGGTGAATGTTAGAATCTGAGTTTAAACCCAGAGCTTCCCTTCTGAGTCTAGTCTTCTCTCCTTTAGGACACAATTTACTGAGATCTGCAGTCTCTGAAACTATAAGTACCTGGACCCTAAACGTTGTATGTGTACTTGGTTATTTCAGTGCAGTGAAATTGGGTTTCTTTTTTAAAAACATGCTTCTTGGTGAGTGAGTATGTGTGTTTGTACGTGTGTGTACACATGGGATGCTGTGGAGTTTAAAAAGGGGCCCGTGGGGTTGCTTGAAATTGATAACCCTGTTACTACAGCCACAGCAGGGCTACAAAAAACAATTGGCTCCAAGCTTAAGAAAATTAATATCTTCCTTCTCTCAATTTTGGGCTACATAAATTTATCTGGATAGAAATTTTGTTATGAGAAAGTGCTAAATATGTGTGTGTGCATACAGGAAATTCCAGTGTGTATTGTGTGCTTAGAGAAGGCAAGATGGCACAGGCCCGGGTAAGATGGCACAGGCCTGGGTAAGATGGCACAGGACCGGGCAAGATGACACAGGGCCGGGTAAGATGACACAGGCCAGGGCAAGACGACACAGGCCAGGGCAAGACGGCACAGGACCGGGCAAGACGACACAGGCCTGGGAAGACGACACAGGCCAGGGCAAGATAACACAGGCCAGGGCAAGACAACACAGGCCAGGGCAAGACGGCACAGGCCAGGGCAAGATGACACAGGCCAGGGCAAAACGACACAGGACTGGGCAAGATGGCACAGGCCAGGGCAAGATGACACAGGCCAGGGCAAAACGACACAGGACCGGGCAAGATGGCATAGGCCAGGGCAAGACGGCACAGGCCAGGGCAAGACGGCACAGGCCAGGGCAAGACGACACAGGACCGGGCAAGACGACACAGGACCGGGCAAGACGACACAGGACCGGGCAAGCCGACACGGGCCAGGGCAAGACGACACGGGACCGGGCAAGACGACACGGGTCAGGGCAAGACGACACAGGTCAGGGCAAGACGACACAGGACCGGGCAAGACGACACAGGCCAGGGCAAGCCGACACAGGACCGGGCAAGCCGACACAGGCCAGGGCAAGCCGACACAGGACCGGGCAAGACGACACAGGCCAGGGCAAGACGACACAGGACCGGGCAAGACGACACAGGCCAGGGTAAGACGACACAGGCCAGGGCAAGACGACACAGGACTGGGTAAAATGACACAGGCCAGGGCAAGACGGCACAGGCCAGGGCAAGACGACACAGGCCAGGGCAAGACGACACTGGCCCAGGCAAGCTGTGGCTGGAATCCTGCGGAGCGTGTGTTCTCCCACCTACTGTTCAGTGGGGTCACAAAGGAAGCTTGAGACAACATGCTTGCTTTTCCATACTTCTTTGGCCCTAAAGTTTTGCAATCTTTTTGCACAGCTTCCAAGGAGCACCAAAATTGTTCCTGCCTATTCTGTTATTGTATTATTAACTTATCATCCAAAAACCCCTTCCATTTCTTGTTCTCTTTTACCTTTGGGCATTTAATTATCTCTAAAGCCATAAGGCTACGGAAGCTTTCCAGGGGTCATTAGTTTACCCTTCTGCTACCAAGCAAGAATATATATATATATCTTTTAACATTTCCTCAACAGTAGATTTTATAACCTCCTTTAGAAACACCTTTTGGCATTTAATTTGTTCTTGCCTTATACTTAGCCTGTGTCCCTCCAGCTGTATCTTGGACAGAATTCTTTCTAAGAAAGAAAGAAAGCAAAACAAAAAACCTGAATGATCTATTCTGGTGTTTCTAAACCCGAAGTATTACCTGAGATTCTGGTTTAGTTGCAGATTCTCTGGGTACCAGCACTGAGGTACAGATTAGAAAGACCTTGGGAAGGACCAAGGAATCTGCAAATATTCTCAGGCAATGGAGGATGTGATTTCTCTGTCCTTGAAAGAAGACTGCTCTGTACCTTAGACCAGCGAGCCTCAGACTTCTGAATAGGCTTGCTAAATTTCAATCTGATTGCCTAGTCTTCCTCCTGAATAATCATATGCTATAGATCTGAGGCTGGATCTTGGAATTCATAAGAATACTATTGGTGATAATGTTCACCAGTGTTTGGAATCTATAGCACAAGATTATCATCTCCATAGATTTCAAGCTAGTTTCTCTTTGCTGGAAGTCAGCACAACATCTTAAGTGTTGTATGTAATATTTTGAAAGTATCCACACAATGTCGATGTATAAAATATGCACATAGCATAGTTCTTGCCATCCTAGAGCAATTTTTTTTTTATTATCTATACTAAAAAGGCTATAAAGTTCACTTACATGGGTAATTATTTGCAACAGAGTAAAAATAAAATGATAACATACCACAAAGTAGGAAAGCTAATATAACAAATACTCAGATACATATCACCTGGATTTAATAAGTATTGACATTTGCAATTTGTTCTCTATTTCTTTTATTTTTGATAATATGTTATAGATAAAATTAAAGTGTCATTTGAACCCTAAGCTCTCCAATATCCATTTCCCTCCTCACATTTTTGTAAGTAATTCTTAATTAATATGCATAATTTTTTTTCCTTAGAATACATTTGCAGAACTCAAATTGATGAGTTAGAAGATGTAAGCATTTAAAATCCTGCCAAAATTGTTTCAAATAGAGTATACCAGTTTGTATTATTGCCTACTCTTTTCTGCCATTATCATTGATAATACAGGTAATTCCTAATTTGATAGGAGTAGGTGTTTTAATTTTCATTATTATTAAATGTAAACATTTTGATACATTTTAAAATGTATTTTTTGAATATGCTAATGAATTCATATTGCTCAAATCAGAAAATACTAAGTTATGTAGTGAAAAGTTTCTCTTCCATCCTTGACATCCAACCTTCCAAAGTTAACCACTACTTTTCAGTTTTTCTACTTCCAGAGTTTTTTTTATGCGTGCATAGCCAAATATGAACCTTTCACTACATTTCTATTTCTGCTTTCCCTTGATACCCGAAAGTCATCATATTTATTTGCTGTCTTTATTTTGACAGAACCTAGGTAGGAGATGCTTCTATAATAGCACAGAGGAAGTTCCCTTGTTTCTTTTGTCTGTTGCATAGGATTCTGTTGTGCATGTGTGCTATAATTTACTTAACTACTCCCTACTGGTGGCTATTTGGATCGTTTTCTAATTATTATTATGCATGACTTCAACATGAGTCATTTCAAATGTGTGATGGTGAATTTTCTGAGTCAAAGGGTCTATCCGCTCATAATTTTGATAGATTCTACCATATTGTTCACTTTAGGCGTTGTACCAATTTACTTTACTCGAGAAATGCATGGAATATTTGTTTTCCAAGTCTTGCTAACCAAGATGTGATCAAACTTCAGAAAATTTGCCAATCTAATATGTGGAAAGTTTTCTCAGTGTATGTCTATCTTTCTGTTGTTTGTTTTTGAGACAGCATCTCAAGCTGTCGCCCTGGGTAGAGTGCTGTGACATCACAGCTCACAGCAACCTCAAACTCTTGGGCTTAAACGATTCTTTTGCCTCAGCCTCCCAAGTAGCTGGGACTACAGGTACCCGCAGTTGTCATTGTCATACACCCAGGTTCAAACCTGGGTGTATATGGCCAACGCCTTACCCACTGAGCTACAAGCGCCACCCTGTACTTCTATCCTGATTTTCTATTACTTTAAGTGAACTGAACATCCTGTCATATGTTTGAAAGCAATTGTGTTTATGTGAACACCATTCATATTTTTTGACCACTATATTGAGTTGTTCTTTCCTTATCAAATTCTAAAAGCCTTTCACGTGATAGGTAGGTTATTCTTTGTCTCTGATATGAGTTGAAAATTATTTTTCTGGTTTTCTTTTTTTTTTTTACTTTGCTTATAATTGTTATTGCCAAAATGCCTTTTAAAATTTTTGTGTAATTAAATTGTCAGTCTCATGTAGATTCTGGATTTTGAGTCATAGATAAAAAGAATTTCTAATGAAATTCTCTCATGTCTTCTGTTACTTTTATTACTTCATTTAAAAAAAATTGGAATCTTTTTCCATTTGTAATTTACCCACATTGTGATGTGGAGTTATAAATTTAGCCTTATTTTTTTCAGATGTGAATTATCCCACAGTGATTTCATTTCTGGGCTGGTCCATCTTCCCCACTGATGTGATACCCTGTCTTTAGCATCTAGTGGAGTGGTTCTCAACCTTCCTAATGCTGCGACCCTTTAATACAGTTCCTGTGGGTCGCGACCCACAGATTGAGAACCTTTGATCTAGTGGATTGCTATGGGGACTTGGGTCCATTTCTGGCTTTCCTGTTTTGTATCACTGATCTGTTCATGTGCCACTACAACACTCATTTTATTATTGATATATAATAAAATGCTTTCCTATCTGGTGGTAGTAATCCCCCATTTGATGTTGATGTTTAAAGATTTTCTGACTATTCTATTAGATTACTTTTATGTGAACTTCATGATCAACTCATTAACTAAAAACTTGATTTCTTTTTGATTGTGTTCATTTATAAATTACTTAGAGGGGAATGAAGGTTATGATATTGAGTCTTCTTAAGAACATGGCATGTCTTTTCATTTGTTTATATATTTTTCATGTCTTTCAGTAGTGTTTTAAAGCTTTCTTCATATTTGTTCTGTGCCTTTCTTACATTGTTGCTTAGGTTTTTAATTTTTTTCCAATGCTATTTAATATGGGATCCCTTATTTAAGTCTATTTTCTGCCTGATTATTATTTTTACTTATAAAAATATATCTTTCCCAATCTGTAATGTAGATTGTTGTCATCTATTATGTTTTTAATTAAAATAACTACCTTTTTACATTTGTAGAACTTCTAATTAGTCATTAAAGCTCAGCCAGAGAGTTCTTTCTAGAGTCCTGGCCTTTCATTATAGTTTCTATTTATTCTTTTAGTTCCTTAATAATACTAGAAGGGTTATCTTGCAGTCTTTTGCAGCTCATAATGTTTAACCTCACCTATTTGATTTTTTAAAAAATTCTCTTCTATCTTTCATGGCACTTCCTTTCCTGGGGTGGTTTAAAATTTTTATGAGTTCCCCCAACTGGGCTACTTTTCCCTCATAGGAGTCCCTTCAATCCCTGGTTGTGAAAATATTACTAAAGTAGTTTTATGGATACTTCTGACAGAATCTTAATGTTTTCGGTGGTTGTGAAGGTCTGTATCTTAACTTCTTACCATAATGAGGGTAGATTGATGCCCTTACCATATAATGAGTATAGATTGATGCCCCAAATACATGGGCTTTGGTGTCTCATGAGCTTATGGACAGATGGCAAAGTTCCTTGCTCTTTTCCCAGGCTATTCTGATTCTTTTTTTATGGAAGTGACAGCTCTTCAACTCTGTGCATTCTTTAGAGTTACTCTGATTAGTGGAGGCAGAGGTCAGTTCTTTTTCCATGACAGTGCTCATACTAACTCACTTGTGTGCCATGAGTCTGTGCCTTTTCATACGAATCTTAAAATTGATAAGGTAAGACTATCTACACAAAAATGAAAATGAATAATACCATAAAGTTCAAGAAATACCAGAAAAGAATAATTGTGTGAATATGGAGAAAATTTTTTCCCATTCTTATTAGAAAACAGAGAGAGAGAGAGAGAGAGAGAGAGAGAGAGAGAGAGAGACTACAGTGATTTCTCCCAAACGAATGCCCTAATATTTGTGTTAATTTGTGCCCTTGCTTTAAGTGAAAGTTGATAAGGTCTGCATTTTCTTTTCTCACCTTCATCTCTTTCTATGTCAGAAGTTAATTATCCAGTCTGTGTAATTATTAGCAGCACAAAGAGTCTCAGGGTCTGCAATAGGTTCAGAATTACATATGAGCTTTTAGCAATTTACACAGTATGGGCTTTGAGCCAATTTGAGAAGCAGTGAAAGCCATTATCATCTATCTGTAGAATGCCTTGCCCTGTGTTTGCTGCCCTCAGAACAGTGGGTTACAAGAAAGCCACAAAATACTGGTGAAATAATTGGACACACAGTTTCAGGCGTTTTGTTCACCCTCATTCTCTAGCCGCACATCCATTCTGTGCTTATTGGTTTTCTTTTTTGAGAAGTAAGGCAAGTTTTTCTTTTGTTCTAGAGAATGACTATCCTATTCCACATGCCCATTTCCTTCAGAGTATTTCTTTGGCACAATCCAATCTTCCCAGCAGATGATTTTATTCAAAGTCCATGAGTGCCACATCCTTCTTGGCTGGAACAGTATTGCTGAGTGATATTAAATTTTTTTTTTCCCTTTGAGTCCAAGGATTAAAGGTCTGGATTTCATCCCACAGTTGACTTTCTTGAATGTTCTTTCTCTTCTTTTTCTACCCCACCATATCATCTTAGCACCTTCCTACTGTCCCTCAGTGGCTATTCATATTCAAAGTCATCCAAGCCTCTGGAGATAACCTTAGGTGAGGATGTTTCCATCTTTCATGTGAGCTACTGTTTCACTAGGAATAAAAGTCTTTTAAATTATTCAAGCCACTTGATAGTGAAACCAGATAACTTTACACGATCTATTCATAGGTTAAAAAACTGTGCCTTCTTAGAAAGACACAGTATCACTCACCAATCACCAAAGCACTGCAGGGAAGCCTTCAATTCATGAGTGACTGAAATAATGAGGGGCTGGGGCTTTGCTGCAATTTTAGACCTCATCATTCCTTACTGTACCCAACTACAGACCTGGCTACAACCTTAAGGGGAAGCCATGCACTCACATCCCTGCATGGAAAGGAACACATAAGTTATTCCTGTCTCGGGGATACTTTGCCTAGATGTGAGCCAGTTCTGTGGCCAGACACAGCGTAAACTGAGATTTGCCACTTGTCTCAGAAAACTGGCTTTGGTGTTCCAGTGTGAACATTGCTTCCCTTCATGATAAGACACATCTCACACAGAATGCAGCCTCGGATGCAGAGGAACTGGCAAGAAATGAGTGTCCTCCTTTTTAATGACAAGGATTCCAATTTGTACTGCAAGCTGACGACAAAAGCAGTTTTGTGGGGGCTGTGAAGCCTCACTAGGGATATATTTGGGGGGGAGAATGTAATGAGGATGGCAAAGCAGTGGCTCATGGCTCCCTGGGCTGCCTGCACTGATGTGCTGATTTAATTGAAGGATGTGCTGAAAAGATGCTTCTCTGTTTAGAGCACAACTTCTGGAGAGAAGCACCCTTGGAGTCAGTAAGAATGAGGAGATGGTGGTTTTGAACCAAGAGCATTTATTTTGCAATAGAGGTTTTCTCATAATTATAATGAGGTGATTGGGCTTAAAGCAGGCTTTTCTCTTCCCAGGCTGACTAAGTAAAATGGTCTATTTGGTTGATGTGAACATTACAGGGTGCACTGACACGATAGATCTGTGCCTTATTACAGAGGAGATGGGCGCCATATCTGGGCTGTGGGGTGGCAGATAATTGTCCACTTGTAGGGGCAGTTAAGCAGCAAGGTACTTTAAATACCCACTTGCCCCATCCCCTCTCTTTTATGGAAAGCTGTGGGATAATTTGCTGTAAAAGCGATTTCTATTAAGAAAGAAGATTTCTATTTCTCTTAGCATAGGTGAGGACTACAGTACATTCATGATTTTATATATTACCTTTCCTAAGAAAATTGTTTCATAAAATGAATGGGACTGTAGTAATGTGCCAATCCAAGTTATTTAATTTTTTTGTTAGCCCAATACCTTGTGAAAAGACATTTGAATAGCTATGATTCACTTCTACATCAGGTTCTTTGTTTCATTCAAATATAATCCACTTTTAATTTACTTTGTTATGAAAATATAATGATGCCATCTCTAGGGCAAAATGTTTAGGAATTGACAAATACATGAATTCTTTTTACTAGGGTGAGTTCATTGCTTTAGGAAAAGAGTTCTGGTTTTCAAAAATTCAATGCAGTATTAAAATATTTGTAAAATACTGTGAAATACTATACTTGGTTAGCTCCCCCACTGTCAACCTAACTTCATCTGGCTAGGTTTCTAGAAACTGAAAACACCTCACAATTTGTCTGCAGCTATTTGAGGAACTTGCTAGTTCTGAATGTGACATTTCTCCCTTGCCCTCATTTACTAGTGTGTCTAATGCAGAGCTCTTAAATGAAAGGACTCAAAGCATCCTTTAGAAACAACAGAAAACAGAAGCTTAATGAATTTGATGAATGAAAGCATTCCACATCACTCATACAAGTGGAGCCAATGTTCTCACTAATCTTTTTGCCAATTTGACAGATACCTTCAGTCACTGAGCAAATCTTCTGTAAACACTCCATGCCAACCCCTGGAAAGGATACCTTTACCAAAATCTGCATTACTTTCCCCAATACAAACCCATCACCAAATCACCCCGTAGATTCCCATATTATTGGTAGTGAGAACTTTTTAAATTTCTTTTTTGTGAGAACTTCCCTTTGGTCTTCTTGTAGTAGGGATATGGGTGGTGCAGGTGAGGTGGAAAAGGCTATTAGAATTCACTTTGTGTGAGGTTTTAAAGAATCTAAGTGCTACAGTACAGTTTGTTCAGAATTCTCAATTTCTACATTTTGGGACATTCTTTGGAAGAGGGAACCACATTGGCTTTAATCAATTTCATACACTTAGTTTTATCAAAATAGATGTAAGAGCATGTAATATGGGATCATATATAATTATGTTAGAATCTGGGCTCGCCAGTTATAATCAATGTGTTCTAGGGAAAATTGCATAATCTCTCTGATTTCAGTCTTATCTTTAAAATGAGGCTGATGATAATAGCAAACACAGCACTGCTCTGAAGATTAAATCAAATATTAAATGTGTACCATCTGTCAAATAGTAGAACCTCAAAAACACCCCATTCTTTTTCTTTTTAGTATAATAAATCTGTCAGAAAATTTGTATATTTATACCCAATTCTGCATTCAATTCCTGGCATCTCAACAAACATCAGCAAGATTAAATTGTCAAAAATGAAGAAAAATTAACATAAGGCCACTTGAAACAATTGATGTAAAAAACAAGATTTATTTATATAAGTAAGAAGGATAAATGTATTTTGGGATACACTAAGTTGGGGGCATACCTCTGCCAACAATTCAAATATAAAGCACTTTCAATTTAATTTTTAATTTAATTTAGTATAAGGCTTATAATTTTTCTTAAGGATTTTAAAGTCTTTACCCATGTTTTCATTAACTTTCCAGAATCATACAAGGAAAGTTATCTCTAAATTGTAGATGAGAGAAAAAATAGTGTACAAAGACAGTATGATTTGAGAACAGTCATATGATGAATCAAAAGCAAAAACTCAAAAATCTACCTGTTTGAATTGTGCTGGCTCTGTCCACACTGTCACTGTTTTGTTCCAGGGATGTGAACATACAGGGTCACTGGCAACTCTTCAGGAATATACCAGTGTCCTCCTTGGGCAATGTTCCAATGTCCTCCTTGGAATCTGTCAAAGGGGAAAATTTAATCAGCCAGTGATCTGTCACTTTCATTGCCCCCACGCCCAGCTTAACCCCTGTGGTCAGTGGCTGTAATTTCTCCTTTGTCCCGTCCCTTCCTCATATCCTTCCCCCCTCATACACAATTCTGGCTAGATCCCCCTAACTCCTCCAGGCCAGTCCTCATTTGCCTTGAGAGAAATACATAATCACACTGAATTGTCCATCTGTAAATTCATGACATTAAGCCTCAGTTGGGCTCTAAATGCTCTACTGACAGATCAAACTTTGCAAATTTGTTCAGTCCTCTCTACCTGATCATTACATATGTTCTTAGACCATTTTTTGCTGGTATAGTGGGTCATTCCCATCAGCATTCCAATTTGTGGTTATTTCCCTGTATTAAATGCAAAACCAAAAAATAAACAAGTAACAAATCCCAGCTCTGCTTTGACTCCACTCCCTCATTAGCTCTTGCCTTATTTTTTTGCAGCAAAGAGAGTTATATAAACACAGTTTCCAATTTCTCTCTTTCCATCTCTCTTCAATCTGGCTTTTATCACCACTGTTGTCCCCCAATTGCTCTTGTCTGGTCACCAGTATCTTCCTTGTGGCTAAATTCAATGGTCAATTCTCAGTTCTCATCTTAAGTCCTGCAGAAATTGGCACAATGATCTATCCCTTCTTCTTAGCAAACTTTCTACCCTTGGCTTCCGGGGCATTACACTATTTTCCTTCTATTTCGCTGGCTGTTCCTTCTCATGTGCTTTTGCTGGTTCCTCCTCATCACTCAGACCTGCTGACGCTGGTAAGCCAGGGGCTCGGCCCTTGGATGCCTTTTCTATCTGTATTTACTCCATCTTTGATCTCATGGATTTTTTGTCATGAATAGAAGCAAACAAAGAATGATACTCAAATTTATATTACCCTTTTAGACTTCTATTAACTCCAAAGTGATATTTTTGACTGCTTGTTTCATACTCAGATGTCTAACAGACATTTCAAATTTAATCTAAAATGGAACTTCTGATACTGTCCTTAAAAACCAAACAAAACAAACACACCCTTGTTCTCTCTTTCATAACATGACAGTAAATCCATCTCTTTCCAACTACTCAGACGCAGACTAGAGGATTCATTTTTCACTCTTCTTTCTCTCCTACTTTATATCCAGTTTATCAGAAAATACCATTCCTTCTTCAGTATCTCTCCAGAGTTCAACTACTTCTCATCATCTTTACTATTCCCATTGGCACATCACCTCCCACCTTGGTTACTCCAACAGGCTGGTAACATGGGCTCCCTTCAACCACCCTATCCCTTCACCTGCCACTCAGTTTTACTGTCTGCTCTCAACACAGCAACCAGAGTAAAATTTTTAATGTGTACATCATATTATGCCATTTATCTGCTCAAAATCTAGCAATATGTCTCCCCTGGTTGAAACCCAGAGTGATTACACCATCCTTCATATTCAGACCTCACCTTCCTCTCTCTGTCCCACTACTCTCCCTCAGGCCCACTCTACTTCAGCCACACCAGTCTCCTTGCTCCCCTAAAGTGTGAATCGTGCTTTTATTGTTGGTCTTTTGTACATCCCTAGGGAACCTTCTTCCCCCGATGTACACACGGCTGACCTCTCTTCACTTCATTTAGGTCTTTCCCCAAATATCAACTTCTCAATGGGGTCTAATATGACAGTCCGATTTAAAATTACAACTTATGCCATCTCCACATTCTGAGTTCCCTCCCCTTGCAATACTATATAGTTTCCTATAGTCTTTGTTTTGATACATGATATATGATTTACTTACGTATTAGGTGTATTATTTCTTATCTCTGTCCCACCAGAAAATAAATTATCTGAGTTCTTCATTTGCTTTATTCACTGACATGTCTTGGATATCTGCAATTATTCTAAATAAAAAGTGAGTGCTCAAAACACATTTGTTGAATGAATAAATGATTTCAGAGACCCTGATGCCCTATGGACATGGTTATACAGGGCATTTTGGGATTTATAGTTACCTATTCTTGGGCTCAGATAATTATTTTTCTTTTTTTTTATTAAATCATAGCTGTGCACATTAATGTAATCATGGGATACAATGTGTTGATTTTATATATAATTAGAAATATTTTTATCAAACTGGCTAACATAGCCTTCATGGCATTTTCTTAGTTACTGTGTTAAGACATTTAAATTCTACATTTAGTAAATTTCACATGTACCCTTAGAAGATGCACCATAGGTATGGTCCCACCAATTACCCTCCCTCCACCCATCCTCCCCGCTTCCCTCCCATCCCTCTCCCCTTTCCCCTGTTTCCCCCATGTAAACATGTAAGAGGTAAAGTCTCCATCTTTCTTAAAGGCTGCATACTATTCCATGGTGTACATATACCACAATTTATTGATCCATTCATGGGTCAGCTCAGATAATTCTTGTTGGAGAGAATCAAGATAATCTAATGGCAACTTTGGAGGATTCTTGGCCCAGTATGAGTTTCATTTGGAAAAAACCTAAATTCTGTTTTTTTAAGATCTTATAAAAGTATTACCCATGTATAGCATCTTACCTGGTACATTAATAAATGAAGGAGAAAAGCTGCAGATGTTAAGACCCTCTATTTTATAAAGTGATGAGTTCTAGACTATACTTACTAGAATCAACTGTGTCTTCTCTGCATCCGGTTTGAGCTCATGGCCACATAGTGTATACTGGGGCTTTGGGACACTACTGGAGGATACAATAATTGTTAAATAGTTCATGTTGAGGTGGAAACAACACAAGCATGAAGTCAATCAGATGTAAGAACAGACCAGATCCTGAACTTCTCTAAGCTTCACTTTTCTTCAACTATAAGCCATTGTGAGACTCAAAGGAGATAGTATGTGTTAAGTTGCCCATCCAGGGCAGGCATAAAGCACATCACTAAGGATGAGTTTTCTTTTCCTAGGAACACATGTTCCGTATTAATTTACATTACTCCCTGGGTATCACAAAAGAATTTAACTTGCTTCAACACATGGACGTACATTAAAGGGATTAATTTGTGAACTGGAAGAAATGGAACACAAGGCTTTTTGCTTCTCTTTTACTCACTTTGAATGCTTCAGATTTACAATGATCATTCTAAGACTATAGCAGCTTTCCTGGGAATGTCAATGAAAAGATCACAAATCATCAATTCTGGAGATGAAATGAATACAGTATCCATTTAAATTTTTGCTAAGAAGATGGGATTGTGAATATTTGTTGAAAAGCTACTGTGAGTGCGTATTAGGTGTTTTGTCAAACTGATCTTAGAAGAGATGGGACCTGTGGATTCCAGAACGAATAGTGTGCTGGTGTAAACATTAATGTGCTTGCATAGAACAGGGCAACATATTCCTATCAGGAATGCTGAAGGGCCTCTAAGGGACTTCTAAGAGATTGTTAGGTACACTTCAGAGGATGCTGTTAGGAAGCTTTTAGGGGAGTTGTGCAAATGCATAATCAAGTTAAAGCTGTTAGATGCTTTAATTAATGCCAATTATTCTCATGTGGTAGCCATAACTTCAACTGAGAATGACTGTACCACATCTGTTTCCTTTAGGCACAACTTTAGTCTTGATTTGAGGGAGTGTGTAGGAGACGTAGCATAAAAAACCCTTAGGAATTCTAAGAAGTTTAATTCCTATGTAGCCCTATAAAAATCATCTATCCATTCAATGCTGCAGTTAATTCACCTGTGAAACAGAAATGGGAACAATGAAAATAAATTTTTTTTTAAACTTCTAATTGAAGAGTTCCAAAATTGAAATGTACTGAAATTGATTATGGAAATTATAATGCAACTCAAAGACTGAGGAAACCCTTCATTAAAAGGCTAAATATAGATTAAGCCCAGACTTGCTCTAGTTTCCCTGAACTTGTTGCTGTCTATACCTGGAAGGCAACACTTTGGTAGCAAGTGTGACTGACACCAGGTTTAAATTGAGTTTGTCTCATCTTCCAAAATGAGTTATGTTTAGCTATTTGGAAAAAATATATACAAAATATACAAATAAGTATCTCTAATGGTAAAAAACCAGTTTAGATTATTGGAACTACCTTAATTCATTTCCAAATAATTGGAACTAAACAACTGATTTCTAAGTATTAACTAGACTAAAATAAATGACAACTTTATGAAACATTTTAAATGTTCAGCAATAACTACATTATGGATACATTTTTGTATGTCATTTTCAACAGTCAAATGAAAGATCAGAATACAAAATTGAAAATAAAAAATGATTGCAATTGTGCAAACATGTTTCCATTCTTCACAGTTTCTTCATATATATGTGTAGGAAAGTATTGGAAGCAAACATAGCAAATGTTAGCTGTGGTCATCTTCGGGTGATGGACTTACTGGTGTCTTACTTTTGTTTTCTTTTTTGTGTTTTCAGTGCTTTCTAGATTCCAGTGAAATCTATCTGTCTTATAGTAATAGGGAAAAAGCCAACTGTGTTTGAAAAACAAAAAGCCAGTTGTGTTTGAATCTGTGTTTCACTAGATTCCAGTGAAATCTATCAGTCTTATAGGAATAGGGAAAAAGCCAATTGTGTTTGAAAAAGGTACTTTGCATGGGGAAGGCGCTGAGTAAAGGAATGGATCCATCAGGAAAGCTGACAAGCTTTACCAACCCTCTGGCAGCTTTGTTCATCTTTCTTGTGGAGTTATAATAAAGTGTCACCTCATGAAGGTTTCATTACAAAATAGATGATAGTATTCTATAAATCACTACCATAAATAATAAGCATGGACTAATCAAGTCTCTTTTGTGATGAGACGGCTCTAATTGCTTTTAATTTCATGCTTTCACTTATAGTACTTGCTAATTTTTAAATTTGTAATCTCCAGTGTTCTCTTAGTCATTAGTATATATTAGCAATGTTGTACTATATGCAAATCAGTTGGCTGAAAAAGCCAGTTGTGTGGAAAATACTGTAAATAACCTTTTTCAACTCAATTAAACAATTTTGGTGATACCCCAGGCTTTAAGGCACAAGTAATTGACTAAAGCAGTTAAAAACCTCTGGGTCCAATCCAGAAAACCTTACAGAGACAAAATTCCTACTTTCTTCAGCACTAAACTTGTATAGCCAAGTGTATCAGAATAAGCCAAAGATGAGATTCTGTATAGGCAAGAGAATTTTAGCTTAATATTTATGTAATGCTATATGTACTATATTTCTTAACCCCCAATGTAAATATGGCATTGAAATATAAAGTGCAATGAACAATATTCCCTTCAGTGTTCTCTGACTGGATTCTGCTGATGCCTACTCTCTCATGATGCTTTGTTGCTTACAAGCAGAGGTTTATAATTTTGGGAAATTGTATGCAGTATATACCTCTTGAAAGGGCTTAAAGAATAGTGAGTTATTAAAGATTTAGAAATGTGTGCCATGAAAGTATTTTTTAATTTGTTTATTCTAGAGATTAATCTTATTTGAAAATGTAACTATTTTTTCCCTTAACATCTACTAATATCCTATAAGCTGTCATTTTGTGGAACACAGAAGTGGAACCGTGGGCTTTTTGGTGCATATGTCATTGGGAGGTTAATTCTATGGCTCTCTATCCAGTAAGTGGCTGTGGTGTAATAGGAAATATATATTTGGTCTTTGTCCTGTGGATCCTGACACACAGCTGGAGTATCTTTTGTATGCTAAAGAGATGACAGATGGCTGGGGGCCCACAGACGGCTTCAGGATAGGGGCTGCTCACCAGAAAGACCATGTGATTAGAAGCTGGAACTTTCTGACCTCTAGGCAGAAAGAGCAACCACAGATTGAGTTCAATCATCAATAGTGAAGGACTTAATTAATCATGCCCTTAATAAAACCTCTATGAAAACTCTTAAACAGTGGGGTTCAGAGAGCTCTCAGGATGGTGAGCACATGAAGGTACTGGGGGTGAGGGGGTGACATTCCTGGACAGCCCATGGAAGCTCCGTCCTCCTGCTGCCAAGTCTCACATCTCATGTTTTGCATCTCATCCATCTGGCTGTTCCTGGATTGCATTATTTATAATAAATGGGTGATGGTAAGCAACTATTTTTTTTCTGAGTTCTGTAAGCTGTTCTAGCAAAACATTGAGGCTGAAGGGGATTTGTTGTGGGTATCCCTGATTTATAGCCAAGTCTGGAGTGGGACAGTCTTGTGGTCCTGAATCCTTAAACCTGTGGATTCTCACACCAGCTGTAGGTAGTGTCAAAGCTGAACTGCACTGTAGGACGCTCAGTTAGTGTCCAGAGACATAAAGAACTGGTTGATATAAGGAAACTCACTAAGGCGTATTGCAAATAGATGTTAATGTAGTGTTTTTCTCCCCAGGAAATAATCTAGTGACCTGGTGGTGGCTGGGATCCCCTCAGGTCCAGGTATGTCTGATAAGAGACCTATTTAGAATTCTTGGTTTCTTCTTTGAATAGAATGAGATATTTAAAAATAATTGAATTGCCTAGCATGTATAAAGTATGTCTTTTGCAGTTTGAAGAGGTACATACTCACACAAACGCCTGATGCTCTTTCTCTGTTCTTTCCATTTGCTTTGTTGGTAACCATTGTTTTAAACCACAAACATGACTAAGTTTTTACTATCAATTCTACACGGCTGGATTGCGATCTAGGAGTGATGGTGTGGAATGTCTAAATGCAAGTCTCATTTAGGTCCGTTTTCTTATTCTTAATGGTCTAAGAAATTCTTTCTGCAAAAAGCTCATTGTTCGACTCTACTGTTCTTTCTGGGCCTTGTGGCTAATCTGTATTATGTAGGAACAAAATTGAATCTCTCTCCCAAGTTCTCTTTCTTAAAAGGTCACCAGACTGTAGGTTAGGGGACATGGACATCTATTGAAATCTTTGCTTGACATGTTTACTCTCATAGGGCTTTTCAGTGTGTGGCTGACACATGTTAACTTACACTACATAGTCTGAATAAACACTAGAAAATATGACAAATATGAAATAAGAGCACTCCAAAGTAAAGAAAAAAGGAGTGCTTGGGAAGACACTGAACTTGAAATGGAGTCCCCACTGCCTTTACCATGATTCATGCACTAACACTCTAAAATAGCAAAATCCCCTGTTAGGTCTCTCTATCAAACAAAAACAGAATTTGTGCCAGAAAGGACAAAGAGATTAATAGAAGATCTTGCCTGTAGTTGGCCTCTGAGCTACTGGAAGGACTTTCTTTGTCCTTTTTTAACAGTAATCTTTTAAATCTTTAATGTTAAAATTGAAATTAAATTAACATTTGTGTGAACTCTAAAAAAGAAATATTTCACACTGTGCATTTCTTGTGGGCAGTTAGAGCTTTTTATGTGTTCAGTAGTGTCTCTCTGTCTCAAAGGTGTATATTCACACTTGATTCGTTTTGTGTATGTCGAGTGAGAACTGTTGTTTATTATTTTTTGGGGGGTCTGCGTGTCACCTCCTTCCTGAGGCATTTCTCCTTTCTGTGTTAATTATTCTTTCCTCTATCTTTTTTTTTTTTTTTTTAAACCCAGAATTTGTTAATTTTTTCTTTTTTGTCAAACTTGTGTTTGGCATTATTTTCCTGGTTTGACTCTCCAATCTAGTCTGTATTGATTACTCTAGGCAGGTGGGTAGAATATTTGAATTTGAAAGTACCTTAGGGAATACATTTAACCATACCCAAATATCTCAGATTTAGGGAGGATCATATGTCACAGAATGGATAGCCAAAAGTTGCTTTCTATTCTCTGTAGCCTAATAAATCTGAACTTATTTTGTCAGTCTGAAAAATTTGCTACATCTTCCTATTTGAAATTTAAATAAAAGACAAATATTTGTAATTATCAAATAGGTTTTTAGAAAAATAAAAATAAGACCAAGGTAAAAATGTACTTTTTAAACAGAAAAAATGTGAATTTAGAGGTAAAATAATATTCTTTTGTTATCTTTTGCTAGATCAGTGGTTCTCAATGGGCAGTTCCCCCTCCTATAGGACATTTGGAAGGCTGAGGGGGTTGTACCTACAAAGACATTTTTGGTTGTCACATTTGGGAGGGTAGTTACTGGCATCCAGGGGGTAAAGGTCAGGGATGCTGCAATCATACTATTAGGTTGTTTCAAAAGTTTTGTCCGTTTTAATGTCATGTGTTTTTGTAGCTCCATATCTCAATAAATATTTATCCTACTGTGTCGTGGTATATACTGATCGATGGAGAATTTTGTACTCTATACATCGATGCTGTTCATTTTTTTCTACTTTTAATTTTTTTTATTCTTTTCAGCCTATTACTATATGATGTCATTAAGCGATTTTCGGCCAATTTTTCTCTACGAATTCAAATTGAACCAAAG
>CAUYPK010005158.1:0-40108 GCA_963574355.1 Loris lydekkerianus | reverse complement strand
GCATCTTACAAGGGTATATGTAAAACTTGGCAAATGTGGAATGTAAATGTCTTAGCAAAATAACCGGGAAAATGCCAGGAAGCCTATGTTAACCAGTGTGATGAAAATGTGTCAAATGATCTACGAACCAAGTGTATGGTGCCCCATGATCACATTAATGTACACAGCTATGATTTATAATTAGAAAAAAATAATAATAAAGTGCACGTAAAATAAAAAATAAATAAAAAAAAAAAGAATGGAAGAAAAAGTACCCAATGTACTCAGCCCTATTATGAAACTAATTTAGGGCTTTCACATGAAAGCTATAACCCAGTTACAACCTAAGAATCGGGGTAAAGGGGAAAGGGAGGGGAGGGAGGGAAGAGGTGGGTAGAGGGAGGGTGATAGGTGGGATTATACCTGCAGTGCATTTTACAAGGGTATATGTGAAACTCAGTAAATGTAGAATGTAAATGTTTTAGCACAATAACTAAAAAAAACACCAGGAAGGCTATGTTAACCAGTGTGATGAAAATGTGTCAAACGGTCTATAAAGCTAGTGTATGATGCCCCAAGATCATATCAATGTACAGCTATGATTTAATTAAAAAATAATAATAATAATAAAATAAAATTAAGTCAACCTGAGGAGGAGGTCAGTGTAGGGAAGGGGTCAACCATGGAGGTTCTATTGTATTTTAAAAACCACTGTGATGTCTGACTCTGCATCTTTGGCTATTTTCTTGAGGTGATATTTTAGAATTGAATTTACTATGAAAAAATGTTACAATCTTTAAAGCCCTTTGCAAATGATTATATTCCCACCAAAAGAATTAAGTATTTCCATTTGTTTACTCTTGATTAATATTTTAATTTGATGGATGTAAAATGATTTTTCATTCTTGTTTTAATTTATATGGTTAATGTATTTTTGCACTAGGCATTCTTTTTCAATAAATTACCTCTGCTCAATCTTTCTCTGAGATGTGTCTCCTTATTTACACAAATTATTAATACGTTTAACTCTTTCTTTGACTATATCTATTTACATACATATAAAAGAATTTGCTAGTGAAAGCCCTTGTTTTCCTTGTTTTTATAGGCCAAGAACCTCGCATTATTCTTGCCATATAGTGAGATTTTAAGATTTGTCTCTGAGAGGCGATATGGTACAGAGGCTCACAGGACAGAGTCTAGAACCAGCCTGCTTAGATTTCACTCCCAGCTTCGCGGCTCACCAGCTGTGAGAGTTAATTGTCTTCTCCTATCTCCTTCTGTCTATGCAAAATGGAGATCACAATATAACTCTGGCTCAGATCTGTTGTGAAGATTCACTGCATTTTTGTATTAGGCCAATCTCTTTACCCTTTGTATCAGTTAGTTTCTGCCATGTGGTAAATTAGCCCAAACTGAGTGGCTTAAAACAACCATTATTTAGGTAGGGCTACAGATTGGCAATTTGGAGCTGGGCTTAGCAGAGCAGTTCTCTTCCTTGGCACGGCGTCAGGTCAGCTGCTCTGGCTGGGATCCTTTTGCATCTGTGCCCAGCTGCTCCTTGGGCTGGGGGCTGGCTGGTTGTGGACACTGAGTTTAGATGGTTCATCTCTGTCCCACATGGTCACTCCTTCACGGGGTGGTGCCAGTGCATGCTTGCGACTGCCCTGTGGGCCAAAGCAAGTCCAGGGTCGGCGTGAGAGGCCCTACTGCCGTAGGTGCATCTAGCTAGATGAGACAGCAGGGCGGCGTGGACAAGCGGGCCGTGGCTCTCCACCCTCTACCAGGCTCCTGACTTCTACTGACAAATCCAACCTTACATTTTTCAGAGGGTATGGGGACCGGGTGAGCCCGGTGCCACTGCGGCTCTCTTTCTGTGTAGACAGGTAGAAAAGCATAAGACAAGGAGCTCAGGACCTACAACCCTACCGCCCAGCTTCAAATCTTGATCCTGCCACTTCTTAGCCGTGTAACTTATCTGTGCAATCATTTAATTCCTTGGGGGAGGTGGGGGGTTAGCTTTACCATCTGTAAGATGAAGGAAATAATAGTATTGAATAGTAATAGTATTCTCTCAGCATCTTGAGTTGCTGAGAGAATAAATGAGATCACTCATGTAAATAATTTAAGATCGGCCCGGCATATAGAAAGCTCTCACTGTCTGTTCTTCCCATTTGGCACTTAGGGAAGGAGTGTGGGCTTTGTATTCAGATGGATTTGTACAAGGTTCCCAATTCCAACCCTCTAATTCACTCAACCTAAAATAGTATGGAACACCTGATATGTGACAGGTGCTGGGTGTTGCAAAATAACAAAGAGAAGCTCCTGACTTCATGTGGTGGACATCCGTGTGAGCCGGATAGTTGATAACACAAAGGTAAGGTGGTTTCAAACAGAGAAGGGGTAACATCGGAGTGATTGCAGCAGGAGGCAGTCCTAGAAACCTCTGAGGAATTGACAGTTGAGTAAAACCCTGGAAGACAAAAATGGGGAATGGGCATCATAGGCAGAGCAAAGAGCTCAGGCAACGGCTCCGGGGCAGTGGCCCGCGTGGCCACAGTGCAATGAGCAGATGTGTCCCGACAAGCAGCAGGTGTTAGATCAGATGGGACCTTGTCAGGCTTTTAGTCTAGGCTCTATTCCCTCTGTGCTGTGTGATTGGGGCAAGTTACTCCACCTCTCTGCTCCTCAGTGTCAGCTCTGTAAGGGCTTGTGGACCAAGGCAACAGCTAGAGGCCTTGCAGCTATGTGGTTAGCAGTGCTTCTATGCAGCCACACAGCTGTGCCCACCACAGCTCCCCGGTGCAACGTGCAGCACTATAGGGGAAGGATGGCCCCTGAGTGTGAGGCACAGAAGCCTGGTGTCTGGACCCAGTGCTTCCCAGCTCTGCTTCTGTGAGACCCTGCTCCTCGCTCCTGCTACACCCTCAAGGGAGAGTGCCCAGTTTGATACCGCTGGACCTGAGACTGGCCGGGACCAGCAGCCCGCTCAGAGATACCAGGGAGGGACGGGAGGGAAGAAACATTCCTGCTCACTCTCTGGGACATTCACACACTCATCAGGCAGAGCCTTTGGGACAGGCTGACAGGAGGGTGGATGTCGGAAGGGGAGGAAATGAGTTCACAAGCCAAAGGCTAACGGGCTTTGGATAAACTCTGGAGGAGTCCCACCCCCACCACACAGATGCCATTGCCCGTGGTGGAGACAAGCCGGGGAAGCAGGGAAAGCTGCTCAGATTGGAGTCAGAGCCACACTGTGAGGTGAAAAAAGCCACCACATTGAGTAGCAGTGTGTGCTCTGTTCTGTCCTAAGTGCTTCCCGCATAGTGATGCACACATTCCTCACAATGGAATCACAGAGAGTCAGTAGAACCATTGTCCTCATTTTCAGAAAGATAAATCAGTGAAGCATATGTTCCCAGGCAGATATCAGAAAACTAGACTAAGAGTGGCTTAAATGAAACAAATGTGGGTTTAATGTTTGCCCATGGGGAGAGACCTGGAGGTGGGGTGCTCCTAGTGCTGGTTTGGCTAGTCGACCCTAATGTCATTGAGCTGAGTGCCTTTGAGATGTTTCTTCTGCCATCCCCACATACTGTCATCTTGCCTCATGATTGCAAGATGGCTGCTGTCACTCCAGCAGTTACATCATTACTATGGCATTCCTAGATGCAGGGAAGTTAGAAGAATTTCATCCTCAGGGCAGGGATTTCAAACAAGAGCCATCGCACTAAAAAAATACAGACCCTTACAGGAAGAAGCAAAACCTAATGTTAGCCTTTTTTTTTTTTTTTTTTTGAGACAGAGTCTCAAGCTGTTGCCCTGGGTAGAGTGCTGTGGCATCATAGCTCATGGCAACCTCCAACTCGGGCTCAAGCGATCCTCTTGCTTCAGTTTTTTCTATTTTTAGTAGAGACAGGGGCCTCACATTTTGCTCAGGCTGGTCTTGAACACGTGAGTTCAAACTATCCACCTGCCTCAGCCTCCCGAAGTGCTAGGATTACAGGCATGAGCCACTGCACCCGGCCTGTTAGCCTTTTCTTTTTCTTATCCTCTCTCTTCTTTCTGTCCTGCTTTCTGGGGCTACCCACATTTTCACAGGACTGAGGAATGAAGGTGAGTGAGTATAAGACTTTAGAGAGCAAAAGGAAGGAGAAGAAAGAATGGCTGCATCAGGAGAGGGGGCTCACGCCTGTAATCCCAGCACTCTGGGAGGCTGAGGCAGGTGGATTGCTTGAGCTCAGGAGTTCAAGACCAGCCTGAGCAAGAGTGAAACTCCATCTCTAAAAATAGCCAGGTGTGTGGCAGGTGCCTGTAGTCCTAGTCACTCAGGAGGCTGAGGCAAGAGGATCATTTGAGCCCAAGAGTTTGAGGTTTCTGTGAGCTATAATGCCACAGCACTCTACCAAGGGCAACAGCTTGAGACTCTGTCTCTGTCTCAAAACAAACAAACAAACAAAGAAAACATTCTTTGGCCCAGCACCCATAGTACAGCGGTTACGGCACCAGCCACATACACTGAAGGTGGCAAGTTTGAACCCAGCCCAGGCCAGCTAAACAACTCCAAGGAAAAAAAAAAAATAGCTGGGCATTGTGGTGGGCACTTGTAGTCCCAACTACTTGGGAGGCTGAGGCAAGAGAATTGCTTAAGCCCAAGAGTTTGAGGTTGCTGTGAGCTGTGACGCCATGGCACTCTACCGAGGACGACATAGTGAGACTCTGTCTCAAAAAAAAAAAAAGAAAGAATGGATGCATCAAGAACCTGTGCTGTGTTGAGAACAATTACACCTGTCAGCTGATTTAATTCTCAAACAGCTTATAGGCTAAATTTAATATCCCCATTTTACAGGCAAAGAAACTGAGACTCAGAAAGCTTGAACATCTTACACAGGGTCCTCAGAGAGCTAGTGATGTAGACAGATTCACCCTGAGCTCTGCCTGACTCCACATCCACGTCCCCTCCTCCACCCCAGGCCACATCTGGCCATTCTGCTCACACCTTAATTAACACTCACCCCCTTCAGTCTTGTAATGATAATGATTTTCTCCCCATAGGGTTGTACAAAGCAGGAATGGGATCTCTTCACTCTCCCAACCTGGCTATAGTAATGATATTTGGATAGTTTAGAATAAATGCCACTGAAAAATCTTTCAGTTTTCCCACTTCTAAAGATGAAGATGGGTTATTTACAAATATTTGTATGACTTACTTGATTTTTGACTGTTAAAACCGTGTCTGTTAAAGACACATGTAACACTTCCCTCTGTTTACTGTTCTGGTTCTTTGTACAAATCCAAGGCACGGGCCAGTGAAAGGGGCCTTAGAGCAGGTGCCTGCTGCCTCCTGCTTCCTGCACAGGAGCATCTGACAGGGCCATTCTGTGTGCTCCTCTGTAGCCCGCACCTCTGGCTGGCACACAACTGCACAGGGATGGAGGGAAGGGAACAAGGACAGAGGCAAAGAAAAGGGGGAAGAAAATGGGAGTGGAGTGCAGGCTATTGTGCACACCTTCTCCTGTCCCAGGAGGCTCTGAGACTGTCAGCAGGCTGGAATAGACTTTGGTGTGGAAGGATCCATGGCAGAATAAATCTATCCCACCTGCCTCTACTCCCACTCTCCTCCTCAGTAAGGATCCTCTACCACCCCAACAAAAAAGGGACTTACATTGGGTAGAAAGCACAGTGGTTTAATGTCACAATTCTGGACCAGATATGACTCGAGACAGAAGCACAGGACAGGAGACAGAATCTGGGTTTCAGGGCCAGGTCTACACTGAGTAGCCATGTGACAGAGGGCCTGCTGCATCAAGGGGCAAAAGCCTGCCAAGGTTTCTGCCCTTCCCAGCAACATATAGCACAGCACAGGAGAAGGGCAGTTTCAGCCATCTCTGCCCTCCGTGCAGGGGTCCTGGGGGACAGTGGGGGTGGAGGGATTCCATCAGCTGGCACCTAAGGACTTTGTGTGCCCATGTAGCTGTGCCTTTGAGAAAGATGTAGGGACTTCAGTGGAATCCAGGTGCAGAATCCATGCTGTCTTTGTTTTTTTTCCCCCCCACATTATCTCCATGCTGTCTTAAAACAGGGAAGAAGTCATTGGCTCCTTCGCAAGATGGTTGGTGGGAATTTAATGAGATTCCATGGAGATTGACATGAAGCCTGACCCATAGTAGGTGCCAGCCAAGGCTGACCCCATCCTCATCAGGCCGCCCCTGGTTGTGCAGGGGGTCCAGGGACATCACTTGCATGAGAGAGTGGCTTTCACCTGGCACAAATCTGGGTTTCAGCACCTGGTAGGTATGGCTGCCATTAGTTTTGTTGGTCAACGGTATCATGTGTTTGACAAAAACAACTGTGTCATTCTATGTTAATGCCTATGTTGAAAGTTGTGGCCTCTCTGAGGAACAATGGTTACCCACAGTGATAACTCACTTCAGCAGGTGTCTGCTGGGGGTCTCTTTCTCAAACTGGCTTCTGCACAAAGGAAAATGTATCAACCTAAGAAGCTGAAAAGTCTGGGCATAGACTCGCTCAGGGCCCATGGGCCGGTCACAAGGACCTGATGACGCTCGTTCTGCCCCTCAACACTGTTTCCCTCTGTTGGCATCATCCCCAGGCTGGCACTCTCTGCACTGGCAGGAACCTCATGGGAGACAGGAGGTGCCTCTTTCCCAGGAGGTCCAGCAGGAGTCCTGGTGACGAATCCCACTGGCCTGCCTGGGGTGAGGTGTTCATCTCTGATCCATCCAGATGGCTGAGAAAATAGAACACGCAGCGTGACACCAGGACCCAACTCACCCAGACCTCACCTCAATTACACGGAGCCTCCTTCTGCAGAGGCTGTGCTCTGCTCTGGCCCCAGTGGGACAGAGGCAGGCTGCGCGATGTTTGGCAAAGGGGCCACATCCATGAGGGGACTGGAAGCCACTCCTGGGGGAGGGAGAGCTGAAGGTGCTGGGGCTGCTGGGCCTGGACTTCGGAGGTCACGTACCATCCCTTCTGCCATCTGGGATTCTCTTGTCTCTAGTTTTCACATGGGGTTTTTCATCCCTAACTTGCCTGTGAGAGTACTTAGCCTAATAGAAGAATATTTAAATAATAACTATTACAATGACGCAAACAAAAAAGAAAAAAAAAAAAAAAAAAGCCTAACTGTGTTAGTTATCTATTGCTGTGTTAACAACATTATCAAAAACCTAGAGGCTTAAAATAACACACCCTGATTGTCTCACAGTTTGGGGCGTCAGGAGTTCAGGCGCAGCTGTGAGGCTGCAGTGGGAGAATCAGCTGGGGAACAGCCCCCTCCAAGCCCACTGGGTGCACGGAGCATTAGGTTCTCTGAAGCTATGGGACCCAGAGTCACAGCTCCTCATGGCAGTGATCATCTGGGAACTGGCCTCAGCTACTCTGCCAGCTGCTCCTTTCTACATGGGCCACCAGCACGACTGATTGCTTTATCAACCCCGCAAGGGAGAGGAAGACTCTGACACAAATGAGCTCTGCAGTCATATGGAATGGGCATCCTTGACCATGTCCCATTGTTTACAATGTGGCCATCAGGAAGCAGGTGCTACAGAAGGCCGCATACCATCTGTCCAGCACATCAGCAAATCTATGTCAGGGGACATGAGTAGTGTGTATGGGATTGAATAAAAAGATTAATACAAAGATTCTACTCAATTTTTAGACCAGTTCTAACGTGTCCAAATAGGTACAAAACTTCCAGTGTTCATTGGTATCCATCACTGACCAGCTATTTGATCTTGAGTAAATTCCTTTATCACTCTGGGATTGAGTTTCTTCATCTGTAAACAGAGAGGGGAGAAAAGCACTTTCTTCATAGCATTGTAACAATTAAATAAGTTATGAGTAAAATGCTTTGTTGCTTTAATGTGGCCTAGCACATATTGAGTGCTAAGTGTCAGCATCTACACAGACACACGCACACAAATGCACACACACATGAGTCAACACACATCTGCGTTCTGAGTGATGTGCTGAATGTGAAGGTGCCCACGTTTCAGATGAGAGAAGCAGAAACCTGTTGCCTCTACAGGACTTACAGGATCTAATGGAAATGGACTGCAGACACAACTGTTCTAGGTGTGCCCCAGACCAGAAGGTACCAGAGTGACACTTCACCCTAACGATGTCAGTTGCTTGCCACAGCCAGGGAAGTAGCGGGAGGGTTAGGGACTCCAAGCCCAGGGCTGCCCGCCCTTCCTGTTTCTTCCTGTATTTTAGGTTTCGGCATAATATTGTATTTAGGGAGAAGAGGTTTTCAGTAGCTGAAAAAAAATTGTAATTAAACAGACAGGCAGATAGTTGAAGAAATAAATACAGAGTGTCAAGCCATTGGCACTTCTTCTTGCTTTACAGAAGGTGACAGTGAGATTCAGAGGAGGGAGGTTATGGCCCAGGCTCAGGGTTGTTCAAAGTCAAATGCAAAAAGCTAGGTTCGCAACTGCCATCCCTCCACATCCTCTCTGCCCACACAATTCCATAGTGTTATACCCTAAGTCTGCTTTGAGGTAATTGAACCAACTTAAAATGCATAATTGATTCTGCTCACTGTTTGAAACAACCATGAAGACCCCTCAAAACACCAGGCCAGTGGTGTCCCAAGCAGACACAATTCCATGGGTGGATGCACGCCGCTTTCAGCTTGGACTGCGTTACTAAGAGGTAGGATGCCAATAAAATGTGGGCAAGAAACTGCATTTTAAAATAATCATGGGAGACTGACATTGCTCTTTTAAAAAACCTTATGAAGAATACTTTGGTAGAGTAGGGAAGGGAAAGAAAAAGCCTTGAACAACAGAATAACAGAATAGCGATTGCTCACTTGAGTCTTATAAATCCAGACTTTGGGACACGGGGCTTGCTTTGTATGTGTGTAACATACTCCTGAACGCGCACAGATCCATCAGCTGAAAAGCAACAGCCCCACCCACTAGTGATCCTCTTACCTTGCTGCTACCCCCCCAAAAACCCAACTTCCTCTCCTAAAATATCTTAGGTAACTGAGTCAGAGATTTAGAGAAAGAAGAGGCTATTAGGAGGCCTAAACACTTTGATTTTAAAGCAACCCATTTATTACCTCTTTAAGACTCAGTTTCTTCACCTGTAAAGTAGAAGTAATGTGTGCTCAACCTCAGGTCTATTCAAAGAAATCAGGGTGGACACCAGGCTTCCCTAGTACACTGCTAGCTCAAGAGCCCTTGGCACGAGTCTGTCCTTGTCTTGGGTCAGGGGCCCCCTGGCCAGGGCTAGCTCATTGGTTCCAACCTGACATTGTCAGTGCCCTGCAGTGGCATGAGCTGAACCCCTGAGCTTTGCAAGAGGTGAGTTCAGAAGTGAAGACAATCAGAACAGTAGATGCTAGATGCTTTGAATGAGACATTTCTATCCCTCGCAGCAATCTTCCCAAGGGGGTATTGTGACCACTTCACTGGAGATCCAAGGAACCAAGTGATGACGTAGAGACAGAAGCCCATGCAGATGATTATAACCTCCATCCCCAATCCAAAGACTGTGATGTCACTTTCTCTAAACCATGAGGAACCACACAGACACACGCGCACTTACCTGCCGTGTGTACACACACACACTCACACCACACACACCCTACACAAGCTGCTTCCTGGGACCCTAACTGCACATTCCCTCAGAATGCAGGGCATGCAGGCATGGAGGCTTCAGAGTTTTGTGTCCAGCTGTAGTTGCTCCCCCCAAATTGTCTGTGTCTACCTTGAAATAGGTGAGCTGAGCTAGAAGGAAGGACAGAAGGAGGGGTCCACGTTTCCGAGCTGGGAAGGCCATAAAGAATGGAGGGCGGAGCGTTGGCACACAAATGGTAAAGAGGTAAAAGAGAGACCGGCTGTTCCTTTACGCAGTCATCCCTCAACAGCAATATTGACTGAAAGTCCACTAAGCACTGGGGGTGGAGAGGGCAGCGCTGTGAAGACAGAGGCATGTGAAACCCTGTGCCCATTTGTCCTAGCACACGCTATTCCCTCTCCCTGGTGTGTGCCCTGCAGAGCTCAGTCAATTCCTCAACATTTGGCTCACAGGGCAGCCCCAAGGCAGCCTGTTATCTACTCCAGCTAGATAAACTAGGAAAGTTTTCCCTGTGTAACACTCAAAGTCCCCGATGTCTAATGGTGGAAATGGTCACAACTGTCACTATATGCAAAAGTACAGGCTAGCTGGCCAGTGCCAGCAGGGCCCGGGACATGCCTGTGCACTCGGTACTCTCTGCCCAAGGCCCAGCATGCCTGGCAGGCAGCAGGTAGAAGCCACTGAGGCCTGGCAGGCAGGGAAGTGAAAGAGTCACATGCTCTGGCCACAGGGTGGAGGAGGAATTCTGGGAGTCCAGACCAAAGGTAGTGAAGACAGTCTGGGAGGGAGGGCTGCTGGGGGAAGGCATAGGCCAGGCGGCAGGGGGGAGTGCGCATGAGGGGAGGGTGCAGTAGGGATATTTGACAGCGGGACTTAAAAGAAGCTGCTGAGAATGGGAAGGAGAGGAGAGGAGAGCTTTGGGATGTACAGCCTGGCTTCTCACGGAGCCAAAGGATGGAATGGGTTCCATGCCCACTTGATGGAAGGTTCTCTGCTTTCAGAGAGACAAAATAAGGACAGATTAATGAATGTTAGTCTGGAGGAGACTAACAGAAATGGATGCTCCCAACCACAGACGACTGAACCAACGCAGAGGTGAATTTCAAATGCCTTCAATGTCAGAGGGCAAAGCGTTATCAGAAATGCTGGGCTTCTCTGCCCCCACCCTCCCTTCTGGCCATTTATCTGTCCCACAGGAGCCCATTCTGTGAGTGCATCGTTCAGAAAAGCTGCTGGCCATTTATCTGTCCCACAGGAGCCCATTCTGTGAGTGCATCGTTCAGGAAAGACTTTCTTAATACATAGGTCTTGTGAAGTTTTGCACAATAGCAGGACCCAAAGCGTCCCAGAGGGTGTTCAAATCAGTCTTTATTTCTAGGGAGCACGCCCAGCAGACTCTGCTGAGCGCTAAGTGTTGGGCTGCACAGAAACAACGGTAAGACATCACCCCTGAAAACACCTGTAACTGCGCTGACAACTCTGACGCAGACAGAAAGTGGCAAGAAGTTTTATGACAAAGGCCAATGCTTGGAATGCATTTAAAATGATCCGAGTCTTATTCTAATACTTTACTTGTGCTGATTTGATCACTTCTCAATACCCCTCATTTGTATTAATAGAATTTTCTTATTGTTGCTCTTTTGCTGAATAGGAAAATGGGACTCTTGCCCATTTTTTTTGTGCATTTCAGCACCAGTCCCGGGACCTATTCACACACCCACTGAGCTCTCCCGTGGCCATATCAAGTGGACAGTCACGGAACTCTAGTTACAAGCTCACCACACTTTTGCCTGCACTTGACTCCTAAAACTTCTCAATAACTCTAGGAGAAGAAACAGCCATCCAGCACTATGATCTTTGCAGTTCGATTTCATCCGACTATTTCCAATACCAACACTCACCAGCCACGTGACGTGGACGAAGTTGTGACTGTTCTGTACCTCAGTTGTTCTCATCTGTAATAGGAGATACTGATATGCCAACCTTGAAGGCCATTGGAAAGACATCAACTTAACTTAGGTAAAGGGATTAATGTGGGGCTGGCACGAAAGACGTGGTTTTGTTACAGGTGCAAAGTGAGGACCACAGAGGTTAACTGCACTGTCTGCATCTCCGAGGAGCACAGGTTCTAATCAAACTAGCACAGGTAAAGCATTAGAATGAGGCCTAGAACATTGTAAATGCATCCCGAGCATCAGCCTTTGTTATAAAACTTCTTACCACTTTCTGTCTGCATCAGAGTAGTCAGCACACATATTATGGGTCATTTCCAGGGGCGATGTCCTCCTCCCCAGTGGACCTTAGTTAGCAGAGGAGCTGCATTTCTGCCCTCATCTCTTCAATGCCCATACCGGAGTTTTATGTGTTGCATCTTGCAGACCGAGAAATTGATTTAAGGGATGAGTGAAGAGGGAATGAATAAATGAATGAACTAAAAGTAATTTTACGGCCCCTATTATAGTGTAACTAAACATTTTCACATTTGTCATTTCCTTTGATCATTAATTACCTGAGGAGTGGTAGTATCCCTTTTAGAAATGAAAAATCAAAAGAAACTAAAACCCAGAGAGGGGAGGAAACTCAATCCAAGCTGTGACAACTCCCCCCATTTCCGCCATCACCTCCATAGAAAGATGAGGCATCAACCCCAGGCCCTTGACACCAAGGTTGATGTTGTTTCTTCCTTACCATCAGAACAATCCGAGAACTGGTATAAATCCAAAACAGAGGCATCGAACTGCAAAACTCCTCAGGAGCAGCTGAACCAGGGAGAAGAGGTGATGTCCTACCCCTGCTGATTTCCAATCAGAATGTGGAAATTTGGGCACATTAATGGATTCTTTGACCCTTAGGTTCTTTCTTAAGGGCTTAACAGCACCCACCTTGCCAGGTTGTCAGAAGGCTCAGTGAGAAGGTAACATGAAATGTCTGGCATCAGACCTGGTGCACAGGAGGCATTGAGTAGATCGGAGTTAATTAATGTCATCACACATTAAGAATTATAGGAGTATTAATTAATAATGATCTCAGCATGGAAGCTGAGCAAAGTAAAGAGGACATTGGGGCTTGATGGAAACTTGCGTGGATCTGCCCTTCACAACTTTGGAGCTGCTGTCATGACCATGTTGGGGGGAACTCCGGGGCCCAGAGTGAGAGACATCAAGGTGGCATCTCCAGCCGTCACGCTGCACACGGATTTGCTTATGTAGTACCATGTCACTGGGATCTGGGTCATAGGTGTGAACCCAGAATAACCTCAGATGGGCAGAACAGTTATCACAAAACCCATGCATGGAAGTTTCCCCTTCTAGGCTATCGAAATGGACTGACACCATTTGCTCATGATTCTCACAGACCTTCTCTTATTAGTTAGAATGGGTGAGGCCGTGAGAAAGAATATCCAAATAAAAATGGCATTAACAACAACTAGTATAACCTCACAGAACACAGAACTCAAGGAAAGATGGCCTGAGGGTTAATTCACCAGTTCCTCAATCTCATCATGAACCCCGAGACTTGGTATCTTTCCACTCTGCCGTCTTCAGCATCTGGGCCATGCTGTCCCCTTGTTTTGAGATGACTGTCATCACTGTCCTTGCATGACTTGTCCAAAAGCGAGAAAAGAATTCCCACTTTGAGCTATTTTTTGTAAAACCAGGAGCATGTGCCCTGAAGCATCTGAGCAGACTTTCCCTCTGGTCTTCTCTTCTGGGACTGTGACTCAAGATCAAGCAGAGAAAGAGCAATGCCTGTGAGCAACATGAGAGGAGGCCCCTTTGGGTGGAGGGGTGGGGGTGAGCCCCAAGCATAAGGAACAAGCAGGACCATGAATTGCTGCTGCAAATTCTCCAGTACTGGTCTCAGCCCACAGCCAGGAGAAACAGCACCAAACCACCCCTCCCACCTCTGCAGGGCCTCTCGTCCTTGTGGGCATTCACATTCACTCCCTCAGTCCAGCCCCTCAGTATCTATCCTGTGAGGCTGGAAGAACTGGGCATCTGTTTACTCATTTCACATATAAGGAAGCTGAGGCTGAGTGAGACTTAAGCGGTGTCCTTGGCAGCAGATGGAGCCAATGTTGGAAGTTCAATTCCCAGGTGCCTTCCAATAGGCAGGAGCACTTGAAACACAAGTTCTTCCAGTTCAGATTCATGTGCATCCCCAGGGGCAATAGGTATGAGATTCTTATTTGAAATCACATATTGTTCCTCTTTAAAGTTTAATATCCTTGCCATCAAAGGGTGGCCATAATCTCAGACTGAGCAATAATCTCTGGGTAGAGAAACACAGGTCCTGAGAGTCATCTAATCTGTCTGGCAGGCAAAAAAAACAAGGCCAATTGGGTGTAGGTCTGGCTTTAACATAATTCTCACAGTTAACGGAGAGTCAAGCCCATCACAGCTGCAGACAGCAGGGGAAGTGAACAGGAGCCAGTGGTGCTCTCCAGCCCAGAGTCTGCAATATTTATCCCCGCTTTAATGGACTAAGGCTGCTGGGTCCACTTGGCCCCGAAGCATCGCACAAAATTGATGCTCCAACAGGAGAAACTCTGCAGAGCTGGTCCAGCCTCAGCTGTCCCCTGGATTATGGGAAGGAGCCTGTTAGAGGACAGGCTGAAGTTTTTCATTCTGTTTTTTCCTTGAACCAGAGCTGCACCTTGCAGCCCATTACACAATCATCTTCCCTGGGTGTATTCACTGTAGAATGTTCTCTAGGAATTAGTTCTTTTCTTCTGGATCCTAAAGCCCTTTCCATATGACCTGCCACCCTGCCCTCTGTCAAGACCATTCGATGATAGGACATCTTGCAAGATGTGAAGTTTCATACAGATTAAGCAGTTCCTCCCCCAAAGCCTAGCCCTCTGCTCTAGGATCTCAGTCCTGCAGGGGATAGAGCTCATTGTCCTGCCTCTGATACTGTTACACATATCAAAAATAGAAATACGCCCAACCTACAAAGGTAAAAGAAAACATACAAACACACCTCAGAGACACGCTAGGATCTTAGCCGCTTTCTGTGTCATGAACACTCTTGGCTTTCTGGAAATACTTGTGGACTCCTTCTCAGAATAAGGTTTTAAAAATGTGTAAAATAAAACACACGGGATTAAAGAGATTCCCATTATATTGCAATATAGTTATCAAAATCGTTTTAAAAGAAGTTGGTAAATTATAAACATACCACGTGCATACTCCCCTCACCTATTGCATTCGATAATGAGAGCTAATGGGAGCCCATGACAACCACTTTTGTAGGAGCTGTGAGCATGTTTCCCTGCTACAGTGACAATCTCTGTGAAAGCAACTGGCGCCATGTTCACAGACACAGCCACCATGCCTGTGGTCTGCACCTATGTTCACAATTGAAGCAAATCTAAATATCAGTTAAAAGTTAGTGAAAATAAGCATAGATTTTTTTTTGTTCCCGTCTCTAATTGGTTTAATGGTGGTCGACGTCCTAATCTCTGGAATCAGTGAATGTGAATTTATTGGGGGGGGGGGGGAGAATGGTTCTTGCAGACATGATTAAGTTGAGGAGCTCAAGATGAAATAATAATGGGTTACCCCAGTGGACACTATAATCCAATGGAAAATGTTCTTATACAAGATAGAGGAGAGGAAGGCACAGAGAAGGGGACAAGGCCGCGTGAAGATGGGCACAGAGATTGGAGGGACATGGCCAGGAAGCCGCTAGAAGCCGGGAGAGGTGGGGAGGGGGCCCTTCAGAGACAACACAGCCTTGCCTTCACTTTGACTTAGGCCTTCTGGCCTCCAGAGCAGTGAGAGAATGAGTTCCTATTGTTGTTTTAAGCCACCCCGTCTGGGGTCATTTGTTACAGCAGTCACAGGAAACTAATACTTAGTTTGGTTTTATACCCTTCAGGGAGATGGGAATTACAGGTAAAGTTGAAATGTTACCGGATGAAGAGGGTCTAGCTGTCACTAGATGAAGAGGGTCTGGCCACCTGTCACTGTCATTATGCAGAGACAGGGATTAGGTCCACCAAACTTTATTTGTCAGAAGGCCAGCAATTCTGGAGAACAGTGAGAGCAGCCTCTCCAAGACAGCTCTGTTCTTCTATTTCTAAAACCACAGTTTTATACAGAAAGGTTCAAAGCAAAGACCATATTAATTTTTATTTTAAGTAATAAACACAGTAACTCAGTGACCTATGACAACATTTCCCATGCAAAAGTTAATTTCCTAAATCTATCCTCCTCAACTACTCAAGATAGGCATCTTTAAGGGGAGAGCTACATTTAAAAAAATGTAGCTACATTAAATAAATAACAATGGAAGAAATGAGGTAAAGGTCACTTAGGACCTGAACTGACCAGGCTGGCTGTGACCAGATCAGCTGTGTTGTCCAGGCCATAGCCTGACTAACTCCATCTTTTCACACTACATGTGCTCTCAATAAATCAATAGGTGGAAGGCATACATTGGTTTGTCTGGAAAAGGTGGGACATTTCAACATGGGAGCCTAGGAGCACAGGTGAGTTTAAAGATTCTTCATTTGACAAATGCCTGAAAGAGTTAGGCTTTGTCTTCTAGACCAGAAGTCAGAGAAAAGGGATGGTTAACTCAAGAAAAGGGTCTATTACTGAGAGACATACTACTGGAAAAATGCACAGACTCAAGTCATTTGCTGTGTATATTGAGGACCTGCAGGCGTGTCTTACATAGCCTTAGACCTGTTAATGAGTCACAAAGGAAATCTCTAAGAAGGAAGGGGGACATGATGAGGCCTGTCTGATCTCCTTTCTCAGGGCTAGCTACTCAGTTTAGGGATCCCCCTTGGTTAAGAGAGGGTCCAGTCAGTTACTTGGAGGGGACACATACGATTTTATTTTAGCTCCCTTGTGTGCACACAGGCTTGCACACACACATACACGCACACACATGTGCACCCACACCTCAACGCTAGTGCAGTCCCTGCACATAGGCATCCCTGCTAACGCATATTCTCCAGCCATCTCCCTGGAGCCAAAATCACCTGAAGCCCATAACCCGGCATGTGTGATTTCTTCCCTTCTTAGCAGATAATACCCTCCAGGAACCCGAGGGACTCAGATGAGACGTCACCTTCAAACAGACAAGGCATTTCTGCACATTTCAGATTTGAGTTTACACAGCACTGGCTGATGGCTGGCTTCAGAGTCTGATCTCACGCTCATCCTTGTGAACTCCGAGGGCAGCCTGTCAAAGCCCAATAGGCCGGCGCTGCGCAGAGCCTGGCCACAGAGCAGACAAGATCTAAATGGCCTCTCAGAGTATCAGAAAAGGCCGTGCCACAGCTCATCCCGCCTCCCAGTACACCATGAGTCTTCAAACTTAACAGGCACGTGCCTAGGGGCATGTCCACTGTCTTGCAATGTTCTTAATGAGGAGCCCCGACCAGGGAGGTTGGTACAGTCAGCTTAAGAGCCAAGAACAGGACCTTCCCTGTCCACCAGCTGTGCCACCTTGGGAGAACACTTAACCTTCTGAACCACATCCACAAAACGAGCATCACAGCCCTGGTGTCACATTTGTCCTGAGGACAAGGCAGTTCTGCATACAAATGTTCCTCTCAAGTGCAGTGTCTCTTCCGGGAACTGTTACTGTGAGCCACAGACAGGACAATGTAGGAGCTGCTCTCACCCCCTGGCAGGAGGGACAAGGACAGTCCAGGATCCCTTCTTTGGGTCTGGGGCTTACATCTTTGCTCCAGGTCTACAACCCAGAGCCAGCAAACCCTTCTTAGAATCTGATTCTGCCACAGGTTCACTGAGTGACTCCTGGCAGGTGATCTACCCTGGATCTCAGTTATCTTCTAAAAAGTGTTACCCACCCTACCTGCCGCAAGGGCCTATGGCTGGAATTAAGCCTAGAAAAGTGGCAGTGTGCACAGAGAGGTCTATGATGGCTAAGACTTGCCCCTATCCCGGCCACCATGCTCAGGTTCAGGGACACCTGCGTGGACTCCCCATCACCCCTCCTCAATCTCCCCACCCTGACCCGGTCATCCCTTAGAATGGCAAAGTGACTCATCAAAGTTGGAAATTCTAGGACATCATTGCCTTACTCCAACAAAGCCACATTGTCAAGGGCTCCCCTTGCCCTCAAAAATGTGAATAAAGCCAAAAAATGTGAACAAAGCCCTCTCCTTGATACTAAAACCACATAGCATAGCGGGCAGAAGCTTAGAATGTGCAGCCTTTCTAGGTTCAAACCCCTGCGCCATTACTTACCAGCTGTGTGACTTTGGGCAAGTTCATTGCCATCTCTCTGATCATTATCTCATCTTTTTTAATATGTAAAATCAAGACAGTGATAGTCACAATGATGAAGATCATAGTACTCACTTTATAGAACATTTTGTGCAGATTTATATAAAGTGCTGAGATCAGGTTGGCGCATCGTAAATCCTCAGCTAGCATTAATTGTTCTCATTGTGATAGTTGTCTAAGAAGTCTCATTGCAGTAGTTATCCAAAACCTTCCATTACACGTCCCCAGTGCCAAAAACAAACCTGAATCTGAAACTAAGTACATAAGACCTGTTTATTATTAAAATTACAGCAGAAGACCCCATCTTCTGTCACCTTTGCTGCAGGGTTCAAAGATGCTGAAAGGAAAGTAAGTCTCATAAAGTAAAAAAAAGGAAATTCTGAAACTATCGCAGACTGACAAGGATTCTATTAGGCAGAAATTTTGGACAAAGGGAGATGTTCTTATAGGCCTCCAGAGAGACTCAGCTGTTCTAGGTGGCTGCAAGGGGCAGGCAACAGTTTTTCATTTTCAAAAGAGAAAGGATTTGCTCAACATGGGGGGAAGGGGTTTCTGTGGCTGACCATTTCCTGGAATAGTGAGGGTGGTTGGGGTGTTTGTGTGTGGTCAAACTGTCAAAGTTGTCCATGTGGGGGCCACTGCCACAGGCAGATTTGTACCAGCCTCAGCCATGGTACCTCCCAAGCCCTCTGTACCAAGACAGTGCCTGCAATATGGCCACAGGCCCTTTCTGGCTGCTCACTGCCTCCAGCTCATCCTGACCTGGCCAGCCTCGGTCCCTACTGCCCACTCTGCCCCCAGAAACATTTCTCCACACTGGTGGGCCCTCAAAGGCACCAGCCCACCCTGCCCTGATCCCTGGCGATGCCTTCCCTGCCATTCTTCCCCCAGAGAGGCCTCCTCTGATGCAGTCTCCTCCCTCGGTCTGGGTCAGGTATCTCTGGCTCCATAAGGCTCCTCGCGCTCTTCACGTTGTCCCCTCATCACCATGAGCACCTCTGCACCCTTCACCTCTCCTCTTCTTCACTGTGAGCTTCTTGGGGGAAAGGGCTGTTTCTCAGGCCCACAGAGCCCAGCATCTTGTAGGTAACTGATAAATGTGGGTGGAACACAGCAATGTCCACGCCTGCACCTGTGGCTCATGTGGTTCCCAATGCAGTTCCATGTCTTCCTGATGTGATTCTCAAAGGTGGGCAGAACATTACCAAGGAGCACAGGACACTAGAAAACAAGGTCCTGCCCCCGGGGATGGAGTGTGCTTTGCTCACCGCCCTTCCCTGGGACGTGGAATCAGGACTTCCAACATATTCCAGTCTCAGTGGGTGAGGGTGTCTCAGGTGCACGGCAGGACGCTGCCCTTCTCTCGCTTTGCTGGACGCTAAGTAAATGAGGAAGCTTAGCCCACAGGCAGATGGAAGCCATGATGCTGGTCACAGGGTGGTCTTTGCCCCTGCATCTTGGGAAAGCACCCCAACTTTCCAAGCACCCTCAGGGAAGAAACTTAGGCCACAGACAACCCTGAGCAGATGCCAAGTTCATCCAGTGGGAATCTGGGTTCTCAGAGTACCGACCTCAGCTGGAACACTCTTGAAATGAACCTTGGAAATTACCAAGGAAATGAACTTTGGGTGCATTTCAAGTGCAAGTGCTTCCCACTTCATCTGAGTTTGATGAATTTCTGCTAAGTCCTCTCGCTCCCTAAAGCATGAAACTGTAGGTGCTGGAGATGATGCATGTCTGGAAGAGAGAGGGGGATAGTGGAGAGAGAGAGAAAAAAGTGAGTGACTGTTTAGGAGAGAAACACGGGGCTGTCAGGGTGAAAGGCTGAAATCCCAAGCCCTTAGTTAATTTGTCTACAGCCTTCTTCCTTGAGATCTCACATTTCAGAAGATTTCTATTTTTTCATTTGTTAAACTGGCTCTTTGGTATAGTAGCCTATGAGTTCTTCTTAAATAGCATTGCCCCAAAATATGGTCCTAAGGCTGCAGCCACCTCCCCTCCCACACCTTGCCATTGTGTCCACATATCACCCTCCTGTGTATTTATACGTTCATTCGTTAAGCGTTTTGCTTTTGGTTCAGAAAATGTGATCCCTTAAGATATCATGTTCTAGACCAGCGGTTCTCAACCTGTGAGTTGCAACCCCTTTGTAACAATGAAAATACATGGCGCCATTAGGAAGGTTGAGAACCACTGTAATCTAGACCACTATCAGGTGACTAGTGTCAGAGATGATGTATAGTTTCGCACAGCTAGAAGGAGGATGTTAAATGTTCGAACACAAAGAAATGATAAATGTTTGAGATCATAGCTAAACTAGTTACCCTGATCTGATCATCTCACTGTATATTATATATATCGAAACATCACTATGTATCCCGCAAATATGCACAGTTATTAATTGTCACTTAAAAAATAAAATAAAATAATCTTTTAAAAAAAGAAAATGTAGTTTCTGCTGCTGCAACTGGCCTCTCAGTCCTGCCCACTGACCACCCTTAACCAAGCACTGCTCTTTCTTCTTTAAAAAATCATTTCTGCTAAATTTCATCTCATTTTATAAAATTCTGTTTCATAGTCATACAATTTGCAAAGTCTATATAGTTGTAGGTAGTGTGACTTCTTTCTACAGATGAGGATGGTGGCAGTGAAGATGGTAATGATGACTGTGTCGGGCATATGTAACCCCCAAAGGTGTCCACATTCTATTGATTGGAACCTGTGACTATGTTACTATCCTGGCAAAAGAGACTTTGCAGACGTGATTAAGGATAAGAATCTTGAAATGGGGGGATTAGCAAAGAATGTCCACGTGGCCCCAACCTAACTCCATGGGTTTTTAAAAGCAGAGAATTTTGCCACTGTGGTCAGAGAAGCAGGTATGACAATGGAAACAAAGCCAGAGACGTGCGAGACTGCTAGCTTTAAGACGGAAAGGGGAGAACCCAAACTCAGGAATCTGAGAAAGAGACAAGACGAGGGTGGCGCCTGTGGCTCAGTGGGTAAGGCGCCGGCCCTATATACTGAGAACGGCGGGTTCAAACCCGGCCCTGGCCAAACTGCAACAAAAAATTAGCCGGATGTTGTGGTGGGTGCCTGTAGTCCCAGCTACTCGGGAGGCTGAGGCAAGAGAATCGCCTAAGCCCAGGAGTTGGAGGTTGCTGTGTGTGATGCCACAGCATCCTACCGAGGGCGATAAAGTGAGACTCTGTCTCTACAAAAAAAAAAGAAAATGGACAAGAGGAGAGAATGAATTCCCCCTGGAGTCTCCAGAAGAAATAAAGACCTACTGACCCCCTGATGTTAGCCGAGTGAGGATTTCTGAACTATAGGATTATAAAATAATAAACCCATGTTGTGTTAAGGTCCTAACCTGTCATTTGTGTTAAGGCACTAACCTGTCATTTGTCACAGCAGCAATAAGGAACTAGTGTTTTGATGCACATAATGTATGTAATGTATGGTTATGACAGTACTAGCATGCCTGGTGTGGACTGAGAATTGTGTCCACACCTGCACAAATCATTTCTCATTTAATCCTCACAATCACCCTGGAGGCCAGGGCCTGTTACCATCCCCTCTTTACAGAAGGAGAAATCTAGGTTTAGGGAGACTAAGGGACCCATCTAGCTCATGTGTGAGGTAGTCAGGCTTAAACTAGTTCTTTATGCCTCATGGCTCAGATCTTACCAGAGAGCTCTGGCTGGGGGGGGGGGGGGCTCCTGCGTGCACCTCTTCTTCTTCCTGTGGCTGAAATCCACAGAAGCTGCCTGTGGGTGCTAAGGCATTTCAGCCCAGTGCCATCACTGGTCAGGAAACTATTGAGTAACGTGGATTCCTAGACAGGCGAGGGACTCCAGATGGTAGAGATGAGCTCACTACGAAACAATGATCTCTTCTCCTTTATTTCCACGTGTAGGAGAAAATCTCCACACCAGCTGGCAAAGCTCAAGTTTCATTTATTATTAAGAGTTCTTTGAGTACAAGCATGAAAAATCAATCGTGGCTAACTCACAAAGAAAAGGAACATACTGGAATTGGAATACTTTGGAAAGTGTTCCAGGGCATGACTAACGTAAAAGGAAATGAAATATATGGGCAAGTATGATGGACTGTTCTTGATTTTTTTGGCCACCTGTTGTCATTCTCCCACACCAATGGTGGCAAAGAGCCCCACTGTCCCTAGTGGATCTATCCATTCTTCATTCTTCATGTGATTCTGGTGCTGCGGACACCTCCATGCCTGGGCTGGAGGATGAGACCTCTATCTAAAAAACTCATACATTCCTTCTTCCTGGCTTCAGTGATGGGTTCAGGGAAGAGCAGGTGGCACCTTAATCCCAATGCGGCTAACCCTGCACTGTCCTTGTTCCCCCAGGTGTCATCCTATCCTGCCAGCACGAGCACAAAGGCTGTCTAGATAGTGGAGCCAACGTCACAGGAGCTTCAGCCAGGAGATGCTGGGAGGAAAATTCCAAACACCAAGTGAACAGCTATAATTGGACTTTTTAGTGATTTGAATCAATACACTAGTTTTTCAAGCCAGCTAAGAGTTGCATTTTCTGTTTGTTGCGGCCCTAACAGGCTCTTTGGTGGCAGGGAAAGCTTCTGAGATGAGTGAGACGAACCGTGGTGGGCTGTCTGCTTGTCGTTGTCTCTGTTCTGTCTCATCCTGTCAAGCTGCAGAGCCCTGAGACATTACCCAATAGACCGAATTTCAAGTATGAGCCCATTCTTTGCAGATGGAAGGCAAAGTGTTTTCCAGAAAGGAATTAAACTTGCTGTTAGTTCCTTTCAAGGCAGCAGTTGAAAAGAACATTTATTACAATATGGAAGAGAAGCTTGGCCACAACCCCTGCCCCTTCCAAACTGGCCCTCGGCCCATCTTTGCCTCCCCTCCCAACTTGAACTCTGGGGTGCCTTGTCCACATACCTCCGTGGCGTCTTCCTGTGCACACAGGGTCTGTTTCACATCTCGGCCCCTGTCCACACAGCCTGCCAGGCCAAGCACATCCCTGCTTCCCAGAAATGTGCCTCTTATCACTGCTGCAGCCCATCAGTAGAGGCTGCCAGGAGCCACTCTGCGCAATAACCAAAGTCTTGCACAATCCTAAAGAAGAGATTGATGGGGGTGGGGAGTATGGGTTTTGAGGCCATTTGTTCCTGTGCTCAGAGCTCTTTGTCCCTGTGGATCCAGGGTTTCTGCGACAAGTGCCTATGGCCCACAGAGCCCCACATGCAGACTGGCACTGAAACCCCTAACGGCCTATCAATGCCCACCCCAATTTTCTAAAATCCATACCAAGGCCCTGGAAACACTGAGTAGAGGAGGCAAAGCTCTATGGTTTATATTTAGAGCATCCTGTTCATGACTGTCGCCTGTGGTCATTGTGCCTCTGATAGAATACTCCACAGGCAGACAATCTGGCACTGCCACCCTTGATAAACCGTGGGCTGTTTGGACTGTCCCTCCCTCTCTCTGGGCTTTCTTTACCTGCCCTGCTGCTCCCCATCCATGGCAGGAGCCCTATCTATGGTGTCCCTGATAAGCATCCATTATTGCACACGCCCAGGGGCAGGGACTCACTTGCTCACAGGCAGCCTATATCCTCGAGAATCTCTAAGGCTACAGCATCCACGGGTGGGGACTGAGCAGAAGGCCACACAATACAATTTCTATACACCTTGGTGGCCACCCACTGACCAGCTTAGCTTTGAGCATCTAGGTCACACTGTCACATGGTCAAATAAAGCCTCAGATACTGAACACGTGATGTGTCTCTAAGCCACTTCTCTCTCATCTATTTTAAAGCCAATGGGCTTCTCAAGCCTGAATCTGGGGTTTTACACTGATCCCTGTGAAATCCCATGGACTTTTTTTTTCTTTCAGAGGTTTTTGTTTGGTTGTTTGCTTGCTTGCTTTCCAGAGTGAGGGCTCTGGAGTCAGGCAGACTTGGGTTTGCATCTTGATTACAGTTTCCTTGCTGTGTGACCTTGGGAAAGTTTCTTAAGCTCTCTGAGCCTCCATTCCCTCAGCTAGTATATACGGATGGTAACATACACTGGTTTTGTGAATACCGTGAGGATTCAGCAGATGAAAACACAGAGCAGACAGGTCTTCACTTCACCTGGCCCAGGGCAGGCATCCAGTGAAATGCCTTTATTATTCTACAAGCCTCGTCAGAGATGACTTCAGGTGTATGAGTGTGCTTTGAGAGCTGTGGGGGCACCCTCCTGAGAAACCCTGCACTCCTGGTGCCATTGCTCTGGTCACCACCCTGACATGGCCTCCCTGAGGAAACTGAGCAGGACGGAGGTGAGAAGCTCGGACCTCACACCCCGGACAGGCCTCCCGGTGCCTTTGATTCCCTGAGCTGTGTAAGGATTAGGTGGGCTTGGGTTCAGGGAAGGAAAGGCCTGGTCTTTGCTGTGCAGGCACTCCTAGAAAAGGTGAAAGGGCTTTGAATTTGAAGTGTCCGTTGTCCTGGCTCTCTCTCGCCCTGAGAAGAACCATTGCCCCCCAGACCAGCCTGGTCTTCAGCCCTGGGAGGGTGTATTGTCATGAGGACAGAGCTTGCCCTTTGGACCCAGGCAACTTGAGTGGGAATCCTAACACTACATTTACACACGAGTTCTCCTCCTTCCTGGACCAGCTTCCTCTCCATCTTCCTGACTCCTCTTTGACAAGCTCTATTCTCTCAAAATTAAACTCTCAGAAGCCTCTCACCCCCAGCAAGTGTATGTGTTTTTTTTTCCCCTCTGTTGCCCAAGCCTACCCTGTGTTCTAATAGCAGCCAAGCATAATCAAAAATACGTGCTTGATGTCAGCCTTCCCAGCCACCCGTGAGCAGTTTGATGGGAGATACAGAGGCCTGTCCATCTGTGCCTCTGGTCCCGGAAGAATGCTGGCACTGGGAAGTACACCATCAATATTTGCTGAATTAATTAAGTCAAAATAAAAACAGAACCAAAACAAACCAGCGGTAGAAACAGCCACGGGCTGGAGAAGAAAGAGGAGGGAACAGAAAAGGGCATTTCTTGAACCTGGAGGGAACTCAAACCAGGTGTGACTCAAGTCCTAGTCCAGCCTTGGCCATGAACTGTTTTGCCCTTGAGAGAAGTCAAGTGCAGTCTTTGGGTTCCAGCCTCCCTCTTCCACAAACAGTTAGGTTGGCCCCTTTCTAAGTCCCCTTCTGTTTCTAACACACCCTATGGAAGGCCATTGACTAGGGTTGGGGCTCTAAATTTCCATCCCCCCTTCCAGTTCAGAACCAAGCTGTCCAGGAGGAGGAAGGCCTCCGGCAGAGGGCCAGATAGGCTTCTCCCCATATAGGCCTCTGATGAGCTACACAGTTTAAGACAAAGAAGAGAACAATTTTTTTTTAAGTGCATGTCTCATGATTCCGTCTTATACCAGCAGGTTTTCCATCCCATTTGTTTGCTTCTGAGTGATTCGAGGCGTTCATTCCACATCAGCAACACTTACAAGAAATATGAGAGGAAATAAATTTGCCTCAGACACTATACACCATGCTGCAGTAATTACAAACTGCCGTCCTGAAAGCAGCCCGAGGTAGCTGAAGTGTATGAATGCATAATGCTGAGGAGGAGGAAAGATAAAAGGAAGGGGAGAATGGCAGAGGGGAGACGCAGCGAGGGAGGGAGGGAAGGAAACAGGCTGCATTGATCGGTGATCTATGCAACAAGCAGCGCTCCAGATTTCTCACCAGCATTACCTCATTTAATTCTGTCAACATTACTGGGAAATTAAGTTACTGGTTACTTCAGGTTATGGAAGAGACAGTGAAATGAGAAGTAGAAAAAATAGATATGCCAACAATGGAGCAAAACAACTAGAAAAATCAGTCAAATTGCCCTGCAGAACCTTCGAAAGGTCCTCACGCAGGGCACTCGGTGCTTGGAAAACCAAGAGCAAGGCTGAGGCTTGTAATGGGGTCAGGTGCATGCAGGGAGAGGAGGTGCCCATCCACTCACGGCCAGGAGCCAGGCCGCACAGCTGTACATGCACAGCACACACGGAAGGCCTTGCTTTCCAGATAAATTGAACAGAAGAGTTCTCAGACTTAGGACACCACCCACAGTGAAGGGGATGGATGGGAATTCAAACAGAATCAGGAAGATAGGATGAGACCACCAGCCTGGCCTTGCTTTAGAATATCAGCAACCAACTTCAGACCACCTGGCAGTATACTGAAGAATCTTCATAAGAAACAGTACTACGGCAAGAGCAATGATGATGAGGAGGAGGAGGATGAAAAATACATACAGTAGTTTGCCCTTATTCATGGAGGATGCATCCCAAGACCCTCAGTGGATGCCTGAAACTGCAAATGGCACAAAACCAAGGAAAACCAAGGTTACCTTTTCATTTGCAAGCCACTTCATGTCTCTCTTTGGCATATCCAAATGGCCAGCATCATTACTCTACTGACATCATTAAGTAAAATAATGGTTATTTGTAACAGAAGCACTCCAGTACCTCGGCAGCCAATCTGATAACCCAGATGTCTGCTAACAGCGGGCAGAGTGTGCACGGTGTCTATGCACTGGACAAAGGAGAAGCCACGTCCCAGGCAGGACAGAGCAGGACGGCACAAGATTGCACCAGGCTACTCAGAACAGTGTGCAATTTGAAACTTCTGAATGGTTTATTTCTGGAATTTTCCATTTAGTATTTTCAGGTCATGGTTGACCAGACCGTGAAAAGTGAAATTATGGACAAGGACAAAATAACGTAGTGCCTGCTCTGTGCCAAGCATTGTCCTAAGCATTTCGTATGTATTAACTTATTTCCCCTTCATCTTAAAAGATAAGTACTATTATTATTATTCCTATTTCTGCTATGAGCAAACTGAGGCTCAGAAAAATAAGCAATCCTAATACTTAATGCTATTACTAAGAAACTAGCAATTGCCCAACACTGGCATTTTTACACCTAGTCCTGGAATGAAATGAAATAATTGATGAGTTCTGTTTACCCGTAAGCAGCTCACAATTATCTCTTTATGATTCATTTACTCACTTCTGACTTGGGAGTTGGAAACCAAAAATTATAAATCATTAAAGAAAGCTTCCAAACAGAGAAAGACAGATGACAATGACAGTGAAGGGAAAAGAAACTCAGAAAAAAAAAAACAACAACAAATGCAAGACATGGAAAAAAAAACTTTTCTAAAACTCTTTTTATCTCCAAAAGAATAAGAGAAGATATGACATCTGTCAAAAAAAAACACATAGCAAAAACAAAACAGACAAACAAAAAAAACATAGCAATAAAAAAAAAATCAAAATAATTTATTCAAATTAAAAAAGAAAAAAAGGAAAATTAAAATCTAAGGGGAAAAAATATATACAGCTTGGATGCTAAAGGAAAAATCTCTTAGAAAACATAAGAAAAAAAAAGAAAAGGTAAAAAGGATTTTAAAAATTCGAAATTTAGAAGTTCAATCCAAATGATTCAACATATGATCTCCCACAATGAGATAAAAAAGAATAAGGTGATATTGTCAAAGATGTGAGTAATTATCCAATGACTAGGATAATGATGAAGATCACTGAGCACTCAATGAATGAAAAGCTGCTTCATCATAAAATTTCGGAACTATGAATGATAAAAATAAGAGTGTAGAAGCTTCCGTGGGGAAAAGATTTTAAAAACTAGAGTAAGAATGGCAGTGATCTTTTCAACAGCAACATTAGTACCTTGAGTACAAAGGAGAAAGACTTTTTTTATTTTAAAATATTAAAGAGATATAAATATTTTAGATTATATGGATCATAAAGCTTTTGTAATGCTTCAATCCTGGCTATCGTTGTTCCTGTCGTCCAAATAGTGTTTATAGTACCCGTTAGATAGGTTTTTCCCTCTTTCCTACCCCCTGCCTCTTTATTGATTTCCACACTTTTACTACCCTCTGTGCATGTGTGCTCATTGAATAGTTCCAATTTATTTTTCAATTCTTTTTTCTTTTCTTTTCTTTCTTTCTTTCTTTTTTTGTCACAGAATCTCACTATGTTGCCCTCAGTAGAGTGCTGTGGTGTCACAGCTCACAGCAATCTCAAATTCTTGGGTAAGTGATCCTCTTGCCTCAGCCTCACAAGTAGCTGGGACTATAGGCACCCACCACAATGCCTAGCTATTTTTGTTGTTGTTGTTGTTGTTGTTTTCATTGTTGTTTAGCAGGCCTGGGCTGGGTTCTAACCCACCAGCCTCAGCGCATGGGGCCTGCACCCTAACCACTGACCTACGGGAGCAGAGCTTGTTTTTCTATTCTTGAGATACTTCATTTAGGAAAATGGTCTCCAGTTCCACCTAGACTGCTGCAAAAAGTATTGATTCATATTTTTTATGAAGTAATACTCCATGGGATACACGTGCACATTTTGATAATCCACTCATAAATTGATGGGCACTTGGGTTGATTCCATATCTTTGCAATTGTGACTGGTCCTGCAGTAAACATTCAACTTTTTTGATAGAAAGTCTTGTTTTTCTTTGGATAAATACCCAGTAGCCAGATTATTGGATTGAATAGTAGATCTACTTTATTTCTTCAGGAATCTCCACACTGTTTTCCATTGAAGTTGTACTAATTTGCTGTCTGACCAATGGTGTATAACCTTTTCGTTTTTTCTGCATCCATGCAAGTATCTATTGTTTTTGGACTTTTTAATAAAATCCATTCTCACTGTTGTTTTAATTTGCATTTCCATGATGATTAGTGACCGATGTTGAGTATTTTTCATGTTTTTAGCTATTCGTCTTTCTTCTTTTCAAAAGCTTCTATTCATATCTTTTGCCCACTTTTTAATACTATTGAATTTTTTCTTTCTGATTTTCTTGATTTCTTTGTAAATTCTAAATATTAACCTTTTATTAAATGTTTGTGAATAAAATTAAAGTTTGTGAATATTTTTTTTCTCATTCTATATGCTCTGTTAATTGTTTCCTTAGCTGTGCAGAAGCTTTTTAGTTTAATAAAATCCCGTTTATTATTTTTTTTGTTGCCATAATTGTCATTGGCACTTAAATTATGGTCATAAATTATTTGCCTAGACCAATATCTAGAAAAGTTTTTCTTTCATTTTCCTTTAGATTTCTTATGGATTCATGCCTTAGATCTAAGTCTTCTATTTATCTTAAATTGATTTTTGTGAGTGGTGAGAGGTAGGAGGTCCTGTTTAATTCTTCCGAATATGGCCATCCAATTTTCCCAGCACCATTTATTGAACAGGGTTTCTTTTCCCCAGTGTACATTATTTGCTTTGTCGAAGATCAGTTGGCAGTAGATAGATGGTTTTATATATTTAACATTATGACATTAGGTTCACTTCTTTAAGCACTATATCCATTTGTTAAGAACTTATTATATCTTATACTTCCAAGGCTTCCAATGACAATTAATTATTTCTTCAGTGTCTGGCATATTCTTAATTATCTTATGGTCTTTTTATGTACCTATTTCTCTCACCAGATTGTATGAACAAGGATCTTGCTTCAATCCCAGCTAACCAATACTTACTTATTAAGTAAATGTTGGGTGGCATATAAACACATTCAGAACATGTATTTATGTTCGTTCATTCTTTACAAGGTTTTTATTTCTAATCCTTATCCTAAACACTGTTATTGTTACTATATTTTAAGTCTTTTTAATTTTTTGAAGGTAAAAAAAAGAAAAAGGAAACCTAATTAACACATATATATGTAAAAATAAAAATAAAAATTTTAAAAATAATAAAAAAATAAAACCAGAAAAAAAAAATGTTGGGTGGCACCACACCTACAGAGTACATGTGAAACTTACTAAATGTAGAATATAAATGTCGTAACACAATAACTAAGAAAAAGTCAGAAAGGCTATGTTAACCAGTGTGATGAAAATATCTCAAATTGTATATAAAACCAGCGCATGGTACCCCATGATTGCATTAATGTATACAACTATGATTTAATTAAAAAAAAAAAAAGAAAATGCCATAAGGCTGTGTTAACCAGTTTGATGAAAATACTTCAAATTGTATATAAAACCAGCACATTGCACACCATGAATGCATTAATGTACACAGCTATGATTTAATTTAAAAAAAATAAAAATAAACGTACTGTGCATGTTAAGTACTGAGTATCTGGGATGATTTAGACTCATTCATTTATTTTAAAAGTGAACCGTCTGTGTATCAAGAATTCTAACAAGCACTGGGATTCATGGGACTTTGACAGACATAGTCTCCTCTCTTATTGTGTTTACAGTGTGGAGAGAAGGGGCAGACACATAGGCAGAGAATTACCCAGCTAAATAATGCCTATACTACGGAAGTATCTTGGTCAATGACAGTACAAACAAGGGACATCTTCCCAGCCATAGGAATTTGGAAAATGATTTTTGGAAGAAAGAAGCTTCTTATCTAAAAACTAAATGTTTAGTAGTTCACAAGGGATCAGGGAAGAAAGTTCAAGCTGAAAAAAACATTAACGTATGTAGAGTATATTATAAACAAGAAGAATAGACATTTTCCTTTACTCTGAAGCATCTGGGAAAACTATGGTGGCATTTGAGTCAGACCTTGAAAACTAAATTGAAAATTATTAGTACAGCTTTCATTCTCTTTGCTGACTAAATTAAGAATATATTAATTAAAGCTATTTTTAATTCTGAAAGAAAAATTTGATTGCTGCTATAGAGGTTTTAATTTAGTATGATGTTTTCTAACTAAATTGTAGGAGTTTTTATTATTGAAAAACAGACATTTTATTTTGAAATATTTACTACTAACTAAAAGTTAATTTAAATTTTAGAATCTTGCTTTTTTACAGTATTCTAATATTCAATTCAATTAGCAATTTTTAAATCAATTCAGATTGTCTTATAGAGAAAAACACAGAAAACTAGAAAAAAGGATTGGTAAGTGTGTGTCATGACATTTACTATGTGTATAGGAATGAAGCTTCAAAACAAACTATTGTATTTTAAAATTAATAATTTCTGTTGTATGATATGCATTTATAACTATATAACCAACATGGTCTCAAAACCCAGCAGATATCTATTAAAACTGAGAAGTGTAGACAAGATTCAGTACAAAGGAAGGTGACTAGAATTGAAGACATATTTTCTAAGACCAATTTCCTTTCCCTAAGTCCTGATGAATCAGAAATGGAGAAGACACAATTTCCGCTCTTCAAAATGGACTTTGAAGGACTAATAGATATTTTCTAGGCAGACAAGAGTCAATATCTCTCCAGGCCATCTCTTTCATTATTTCTGCAATACCTGTTCTAACTTATGCGCTCATCACTTAATAACAAAAGTATTAAAATATTCTCCTGCCTGCCTTTCTAAAATATGCCCCTAAATAAGTCTCTTATTTGTCTTCATTTCACTTTCATTTTTAAAAGTTACTTTTGCTCAGTATAAATTTTAAATAATTTCTGTTGCTTTGTCTTCAAGTTCACTTATCTTTTCCTCTACAGCATCTAATCAGCTGGATGTACTTTTCATCCCTGGAAGTCTGACTTGGGGCTTTTTTATATCTTTTATATCTCTGTTCCAATGTCTTCCTCTGTCTTCCTGAACAAATGGAGTATATTTATAATAGTTCCTTATCTACTGATTATATCACTTATATCATTTAATTTATGTTTGGTGCTATTGGCTGATTCTTTATTATTATTATGGGTCATATTTTTCTTCTTTGAGCATGTAGTAATGTTGGATAAGATGCTAGATATTGGTGACTTTAACTTGCTGAATGCTGCATTTTTTCTGAATTCCTATAAACAGTCTTGAAAATTGTTCTTGGGTACAGTTAAAATTTGGGAACAGTCTGAGCTTCTCAAGGCCTGCTTTAAATTTTGACCCACAGTAAGACAATTCCCTTTTGAGTACACAGCCTGATGTTTTGTGACATCAGATCTCTCATAACGGCTGTCAGGAATATGAATTGTTCTCAGTCTTAAGTGACAGCAGGAATTTTTCCATTTACTCCTTTCAGGTGTTTTTGTTTGTTTGTTTGTTTGTTTGTTTCCCTCAGCCTCAGGCAGTTTCTTCTAGTGTATGTGATGATTGGTGCCCAGATAAAGACTCAAAAAGACTCTTCTATGAAACTGTGGAGCCCTTTTTCTGTGGAGCTCTTTCAGCTATGGAGCACTTGCCCAATCTCAGTAATGTTAGCCTTTCCAAATTCTCAATTCTGTCTCCTAAACTCAGGAAGGCCATTGGACAGAGTATGGGTTCCTTCTCTTTGGAAACTCTCCCCAGGAAAATATCAAGAAGTATTCATAAGACATGTCTCACGTTCTCCCCTTTTCTCAAGAATTATTGTCCTCTTGCACTGCCTGTTTTTCCAATCTCTGAAAACTCTTATTTCATTTTTGTCCATGTGCTTAGTTATTTAAAGTAGAAGGATATGTCTAGGACATGTTGCTTCATCCTGGCTGGAAGTAGAAACTTTCTCCTTTATTTAAACAGTTGGCAGTTCCAAAATGCTTTCAGGAAAGAAAAAAAAAAAAAAAAAAAAAACTTGGAGAGACATGTAAGGACCTAGATGGTATGGCCTCTGATTATCCTTCCAGCCTCATTTCCTGTCCCTTTTTACCCACAACATGAATTCCAACAACACATAAATATTTAGAGCATAAAATTGGCCATGATACTTTGTACATTTGTGCTTTATCTATGCAACTCCCTCTGCTCTAAAGGAATATTCCTTTCTACCAGTGAGCCTGAATTTCTACCCATTCTTCAAGAATCAGCTCAGATTCTGCTTCTTTGAAGTTCTTCATACATGCCCTCCCATGGAAGAGAAGTATTTCTAAACATATTGGCCAGAGAGTGGTGTTCGTTGGCCAACTGAGCCACTGACAGGGATTTGGGGAAAGGTGAATGGTCATGAAAGGCACTGTTTTGGGCTTACATCTTTGTGGATGAAAAATTTGGTCTCCCAGTCTTGGGACCTGGGGACACTACCCTGATTCAAAGTGCCCCACTCCTAGGCAGGTCTGAGGTGCAATGCTCAGGTTCTTTTCTGGATCTAGGTTCTGTTCACACCCAGCCCAAGTCTCAAGTCCTCCAGTTGCTGTAATGGAAAAGTTTATAGCAGAGGTTGGTATGTTCTCATCCCACCCTGCTGCTGCAGTCTGAGAGTTTTCTGGCCTGGATCCCATTCCCAACGTGAACCCAGCACAGTGAACTCATCTGCTCTCTCTCTTTTCTTGGCTAAAGGTAACATTCCAGACTACCTTTCTTGGCTTGATCCTGAACTATACAGATAGAACAACTGAAGAGAAGGGAAATGTATTACTTTAAGACATATCAAGAATGTAAACTTGTAAAAATGACCCTGTGATTGGTGGGGAGGGAAGTTTATTAAGGAAAGAGGTCCCTCCGAGGCCCTCAGACACCCTCCCCTTCTTCCAAGAGATGCTATATTTCAGAAGCCAAAGGTGGAGAAAGAGGCTCCGGGAAGTCACAGCTCTTTCCTCATTGCAAAGTGGCTGGACCATCATCATCAGACAAAGGAGGTCCCCAAATCTGCAGGTTCTTAGGATAGAGGAGACAGGGAGAGTCAGTACACACTAGCTCTAACCACTCCTCCCATGTGAACACCTGTGTTACCTTTCACGTTTTCCCAGTGAAGCAAAGGTAACCTGAACCTTTTGGAGTCTCCATTCAACTCTAATCTTTGTGATCTAATGGGTTTTGAGCCATTCTACATTCTCTGTCTAAATTTTGCTTACTGTTAGTATGTTTTGGAAGAGGAAATATTTCTTCTTGTTCTTCCCATAGGGAAAACATAGTATTTCTGACCATGTCTCAAATCACCAAGAGCAGTTGATGCTCAACTGAAAGGTGATACCCTTGAGCCCATCAGACTCCAGATGCAGAGTGCCTGGCCTTCTTTGTATACTGTCCTATCCCCATGCACTTGCCCTATGGGGTCTTGCTTGACCTATGTCCACTCTGATGGTGGTATTAATGGTCTCAAGATTTCTTTGGGGCCTGATCAAAGCCCATGGACCCCAGAGTTAGAGTACTGGGGGAAGTCAGAGCACCCCATGTGACCCATGGCCCCATACCATCCTCCCACAAGAAATACTGGCAGTAAAAAATATAAGTTGCTTGTCCAGTTATGTTACTAATAAAACATGTTTGTTGCTCATTTGACTATCATTCTTATATGTACTATTCTCTTGGTCTGTATCTCCAGAAAAGAGGAGAAGTGAGCTGTAGCATCTGAGTACTGCATCCCGCCCAAACTCCCAGTTTGACAAAGGAACAAATACAGTACAATGCTTCATGTAAATGCCCTACCACGCTTGTCACATTAGATGGACTATAAGCACAAAGATACGTGCCAGGCTCTTAAGGAACCCAGAAAGAGGCCTGTAATTCTGCCTGGCCTGGGGGCACCTTGAAAGGCTTTCAGAGGGTAGTTACTGACCCTTCCCTGACATTCACCCTGAAAACGCATTTCCATAATGACTTTCCAATCATACTGACTGAATTGAGCAACTCTGACACTCCAGAAGCATTTTGACAACCTCCTACCTTGGAGAGCTCGGCAGTTATTAAGATGGAAGAAGTCACCCAGCAGCTCTGACAAGCAGCCAGGGAAGTTCCTGCTGAGGCCGTAAGCAGTGGCGGGAGGCACAAGGGAAATTGAGGGTTGGTTAAAGACCCCAGACTGGGTATCCCAGAGCCTTTGATTAAGACAGGCCACGTTTGTCCTCACCATTCTCAAAAATTTGCTTTCCGTGAATCCAGGGCACAGAGTTCTAAACAAAAAGGCTGTTAAAAGATAGATTAAAAGGCATAAAAATAGTATTAGATTTCACGGCACAGTGAGGCCTGTCAAGTCCAGGCTCACTGAACGAATTACTTAAAGGCGATGATCAAAATGAGTCACCAGTGTCTGCTCAGATTGTGCTGATGCCTCTTGAAAAAGCAAAACCAGAGACTATTGTTTGTATCAAACAGCTTTCTGAAGAAGCTAAGGTGCTGATCTGCCAAAGTCTAGAGCGGAGAAAGAGGAGAGAAGAAAGAAGAGTCAGGGGCATTAACATTTAGGGAAAGCTGATGAGGAAGAAATAGCACTGGGGGGCAGGATGGAGGAGAGTGCTGGAGGGTAGAAAGGGGCTGGGCCACACAGGCAGGCAGAGTTCAAGTCTATGGTGGCCCTTGGTTTTACTAAGCGTGTACTATGCACTAGACATTGCACCAAGCACCTTAAGTGTGACATCTCAGAAAACAGTTCCTTGAGGAAGCTGGGGGCTTGAAGGTGTCACTGAGCCTCTCTGAGCCTCAGCATCTTCTTTTGAAAAAAGGAAGATAATCTCATCCCTCCTTCCCAGGGGGGTTGAGGATTGCATGTGAGATGATGTGTGTGCACAAGCCAAACATCCAAGAAGGGCTCTGTAGGATAATATTTAGAAATAAACATATCCTACATCATGCACACAAAGTAAACTCAGTATGAGTTTAAAACAGCTTGCTATTCTTACAGAGGCTAAAGGGACCTGGGTCCCCCTGGGACACATGCAGAGGTAGCTTGCCTGGAGTTAAAATTCCACAAGCCAATTCTCTGAAGTTGTGCACCCCATTAAGCCTGAGGCCAAAGGGCATGCCACCCTTTCTCAGAGATATGGGCCAGAGGGTTGACGTATATTAAAAACATATTGTCAGAGGTCTATAGGTATTCTGCTCTGAGGAGAGACACAGTTGTTACTTCATGCTGAGTAAACTGAGTGAACTCTTGAAGGTACTCTTCCATTAACTCTGTTCCCTTGTGGCTGCTTTCTTCTTTGTGATCTTTATTTAGATACCTGCCCAAAAGATTAGTCAGTGTTTAGAAGAGGATGTTTACTGCAGAAATGATTGTGTTGATGTGGTAACAGGATATTTTCTTACAAGTTAATTTCAGATAGGTAAAATAAGATAATGGTGAAACTAACAGATGATAGATTAAGTGTGTACATGACTAGAAGTGTATAAAATCAGATCCCCATCACACTAGTTAACTAGTGTGATGAAAATGTGTCAAACGGTCTATGAACCAAGTGTATAGTGCTCCATGATCATATTAATGTACACAGCTATGATTTAATAATAAAAAAAAAAATCAGATCCCCAAAATAAAGAACTTTGCTACACACCATCCCATAATATGTAGTCTGTTTCTTGTTTACCCTTAATAATTGCAGGAGTGAGCTTATACCCACCGCAAAGCTGCTGTTCTTTCGCGTCTCCAGTCACACAACAGGCTCAGTGTACCATAGTTGAATCTAAAGACAAGTCATTGGACGATTATCATCATGGTAACACTTACTAAGAGCAGGTTACACTCCAGGTGCTGTGATAAGCAGTCTATATTCATACATTGCCTTATTTAAACTCTCAAGACACACCTATGAGTTAGGTAATATTTGACTAATAAAGAGGCAAAAGTGCATACAGAGAAAGATAGTAAGTTTTCCAGTGTCATACCAGAGAGAAGCCAGCATCCCAAACTCCATCTATCTGGTTTAAAAACCTGTGATCCTTGTCATTCTGCTGGCTGGTTTTCTAGAATGATCAAGGACTTATATAGGCGAAATCTGAAAGGTGACCCTGTATCTGGCCTGCCACCCCTCCCCAGGTCTCCCTTTCATGCGTGAGCCCTTTGAACCATCCTACCAGCTGGGCAGCCTCCTCTTGCTGGCACTCCCCCCATGAAGGGGCACTCGCTCCCTGCAGAGGCAGCCTGCCCTACTCCCCAGCATCTCTACTGGTCTTTACTACCCCCTTCTCCAGTCACATAGACGAATTTCAGATTCAAAATCAGTACCAAGTAGGACTCATTCTCAATTGTCACTTCCAAGGGGGAAATCTCCGACGAGTTCTCATTGCTTTTAGAGGTAAAATAGTCATAACTTGTTCTTCTTAAAGACTGCCAACAGCGTGTCGAGAATCGAGACTCAAGCCCCAAATTGCTTTTCTCTCTTCTCGGTAACACTGTCAGCGTGGAGCAGGCTGACTGTGGAGGAGCTCCAATCCAGGCGGAATTTATATTCATTCAGGTGTCACTGGACGGTGCTTTCTTGCTTCTCTCCTCTGATCAATGCACTCCTTAAAGGACTCAGGCTCGGCAATAGATTCACCTTAATGCTCGTCACCCTGGGGTTTCAATAACACAGGCTCTGAGGCTCTAACAAGCTACTGAAGAATGAAAAAAGAAAAAGCCCTTTCTTTTTCTCCTTGTATAGAGTCCAAAGAAAATTGTTTTTCTTTGTCCTTTAAAAAACAACTCTTCTGACTGTATTAATTTTATTTAGAAGATTTGAGGGGCACATACATGAAGAAGGAGGTTGGGAGAACACTTATGTGTAGTAGAAGGTGTTCAGAAAGACACTTAATATATTTGATCCAAAACATCGCGAAATGTGGATAGGGTTCATTTGTTGGGACAATTAAAATAAGAAGAATTTTCTTTAATTTTTACCAAATTAATTTTTTTCGTAACAGAAGTATGTTTTTATCCTTGCACACTCCCTTTTGGAATTTGTGCATGTGTTCATGTATTTTCACAGCTCCAAGCATTGTCGGTTTGTCATAGTCTTACCATTATCTGCTCTAAACAATTTATCATAAATATTTCAGATGTTGCCTCACCTCTTGTTATTAGCATTTTGTTACTGAATAACTTGCGACACAGAGATTTTTAACCATTCTCATTAGATCATTTTCATTTTTTTCCGTAATTATATACAAGGCAACAACAAACATCGCTACGCATGTTATTTTCTTCAGCTAAGCTATTTCTTTTGAATGGAGCCCCACAGATAGATTCACTGGATCAAAAGAGTCTTCTCTTAACACAATAACTATGAAATTGCCAGCAAGGCTATGTTAACCAGTGTGATATAAATGTGTCAACCAGTCTGTGAAACTAGTGTATGATGCCCCATGATCATACCAATGTACACAGCTATGACTTAATAAAAAATAAATAAATAAAAATAAATAAATAAATAAAAAGATAAAAAAAAAAAGTCTTCTGATGTGCCATCCACATTTATTTATGCATTTCTTTCTAAACGGAGTTTACTTGGTTATCGCACATTGACATGGAGGAAAGCATGTTTTACTACAGCTTTGCCAACACCAAATGGCAGATATACCCCAACACCACGAGCTTTCCCTGATGTCCTCCACTTTCATGCATTTATTTTTTATGGGGAAATGATTATTAACCTTCAAAGCCTTCATCATCTATTTCTTTCTAGTATGGACACCAGCCATATTATTTGAAATTAAACCACTGTCACAATCTCACCACATTGGATGTCATGGTACTTTCTGCATTTTAAGTGTTAATGGCTACGTGACCATCTCTTCTTTCATAATAAACCATTTATAACAGGTGGCCCAGCTATTTAGCTCAAGAATTGAAGGTTCGCCATGTGGTGGTGACTGTGCTAGGAGCTGCAACAGTCATGCTTATTGGACAGATAAGGAAACCGAGGCATGGACTTGAAAACAGTCTATTGCCTAGTGGTTGGAATGACTCAGAGCCAAGTGTCCCCCCCTGCCCAACATTCAAGGTGGACTCTTTGACTTCACCAAAACTGTAATTATGCAAAATTCAGAGGCCAAATTGAGGGTGGTATTCTCATGCTACTTATAAAGGTATCTGTCACATTCCAGCAAGGCTAGAAAAGGACCTAAAATATTTTTTAATAATATAGGCAGGGAAATAATTCTATAAAGTCTTTTGATAGCATTAAACACTGACTTTGACTAGCACATAACCAAGCATGCGTTTAGTCAAAATCACAGCCAGAACATATCATGTGGCCCTATACACCAAGTTCTGTGCTACAGGCTTCATGGGTGCGTGTCAGTATCAACATCATTCCATTTTACAGACAAAGCAACTTAAAGTTATAGAGTTTAAGAAACTTCCCTGAGGTCATAGTGGTAGCAAGCAGTGGAGCTAAAACCTAAAAGCTCATTTTTCTAATTTCAGAACCTGTCAACCTCGCTACACAGTAAGCACTCAGCATTCAAGTTGGGAAAACCCTGGAATGCATCTTTGTGTGATTTCTCTTGTTATAGAAGAAAAACTGATAGTGGTTGAGTGACTGGCCCAAAGTCATATAGTGACATATCTACAATTAAAACTGAGCTACCCAAATCTTCCTTCCAGGAGAACTCCAAATAATACATTACATGCATACTCTCCAGAAGCCAGAACTTGATTCCTCTCCTCTTGATTGGGAGCCAGATTTAGTGACGTGCTTCCAAAGACTAATGTACAGAAATAAAAAGTAGTGACTTTATTTTGGAGAAATCTAACAGAATTCCCCTTGATCAAGAGATAATTTGTCACTGTCACATAGCCCCAGTATGCAACCAGAAGGACACTTAATTCCCAAGATATTTTTCTCAAAAATCTGTAATACCAAAATAATGCAAACAAAATCCAAACAAAAAGACAGTCAACAAAATACTTGACTGATAGTCTTCAAACTCTCTGGAGAATCAAAGAAAACGTCTTTTCTTGGATCAGAAGAGACTAACGAGGCAGGACGACTAGATGCAATGTGGGATTCTGGGTGGTGGCGGATCCTGAGGCAGAGGGAGAACAGCAGTGAAAAAATAGGTGTCAGCCAGACAAAGTCAAGCTGAGAGAGCAGGCTCAGTATTCACTCCTCAGCTGTGTATTGCTCTGTGGTTATGTAAGACGTTAACTTGGGGGGGAAACTGTATCAAGGATATAAAGGATCTTTGCCACTTTGCTGTATATCTAAAAATGACAAATAAAAAGTTTAATATAAAAATAAACAAGTCACATCAACTCAAGCTGCCTGTTCCATGTGCATTCACTTTTTTTGTAGTTCCTCTGCCCTTACAGGGGTGGAGCAAAAGACTATGTGGGGACCATTATCCATTCTAAACAACCCAGAGCAATTATTCTCTGAGTGTCTGTGCCTTCACAAACACCATTCCCTACACACACACATGCTGAAAGCTGCTAAAATTGGTTTCAAACATAAACTAGGGGCTGTTCCCCTTCAGGCTGAGAGCCTAGGGTTTCATGTGACCATTTAGCAGGGGAGAATTGTTCCAGAGTGGTTTTTTTTTTTTTTTTTTTTTTTTTTTTTTTTGGGTTAACAAAACGGCAGCTGTGTTTGTGGCGGGAATGGAATAAATTTATTGAACATTAAAAAAAAAAAAAGG
>CAUYPK010005157.1:0-11670 GCA_963574355.1 Loris lydekkerianus | reverse complement strand
ATTAGGTTGATCGAACAGACGCAGCCACTTGCCAGTTTTCCACTGTTTTTGTCTTCCTCCTGGGGTCCAGAAGTCCCTTGATGGCTCCCTGTATCCTGAAAGGGATGATCATAGGCAGATCCCACCGGCCAGAGATGTCTGGAGTCTTGTCTCCCCAGATTCGCCAAGCCCAGTTACAGGGAAGCTGTTACTCAGCCGCCATCTTTAATCCCCTAGACTGGCAAGGTTTTTTTTACAAAATCAATATCATCTTATACTTAGAGAACCTTAGAGACTCAACCACAAGCTTCCTGGAAGTGATCAAGAAATACAGTAATGTCACAGGGTATAAAATCAATGTCCTCAAATCAGAAGCCTTTGTATACACCAATAACAACCAAGTTATTGAAGGGCACAATTCCCTTCACAGTTGTTCCAAAAAAATTAACTAGGAATATACATAACAAAAGAGGGAAAGTACCTCTACAAAAAGAATTATGAAACCCTAAGAAAAGAAATAAAAGAAGACATTAACAAATAAAAGAGCATACCATGCTCATGGCTGGGAAGAATTAACATTGTTAAAATGTCCATACTTCTCAAAGTGTTCTACACATTCAACACAATCCCCATTAAAATATTAACATCATACCTTGAAGAACTGGAAAAAATAGTTCTTCATTTCATATGAGACCAGAAAAAGCCCTGTATAGCCAAGGCAATTTTTAATGATAAAAACAATTTTGGAGGCATCACCCTACCAGACTTAAGGCTATATTTCAAGTCCACAGAAATCAAAACAGCATAGTAATGGCACAAAAATAGAGGCATAGACAGTTGGAACAGAATGTAAAACTAAGACATGAGAGTCTCAAGTTGCCATCTGATATTTGATAAACCAAATGAAAGAACACATTAAGGAAAAGAATCCCTATTCAACACATAGTTCTGAGAAATCTGGATTACCACATGTAAAAGACTGAAACTGAACCTACACTTTTCATCACTTACAAAAGTTGACTCAATATGGATAAAAGACTTTAATCTAAGGCATGAAATAATAAAAATCCTAGAAGAAAATGTGAGAAAAACTCTTGAAGATATCAGTCTGGGGAAAGTTTTTATGAAGAAGATGTCCATGGCAATTGCAGCACCAACAAAAATAAACAAATGAGACTTAATTAAACTAAAAAGCTTCTGTACAGCTAAGGCAATAACAACCAAAGCAAACAGACAACCTTCAGAATGGGAAAAGATATTTGCATGTTACAGATTTGACAATTGTTTGATAACCAGGATCTATAGAAAACTCGAATTAATCAACAAAATAAAAGCAAACAATTCCATTTATTACTGGGCAAGACACATGAATAGAGCCTTCTCTGAATAATAAGATTAATTGCCAAAAAAACCACACGATAAAATGCTCATTGTTCCTAATAATCAGGGAAATACAAATCAAAACCACCCTGAGATATCACCTAAGCCCAGTTACACATCACAAAGTCCAAAAGTTGCAGATGCTGGCATGGATGCAGAGAGAGGGGAACAGTTTTACAATTTTGGTGGGACTATAAACTCTTAGGAAAGAAGTATGAGTCCTCAAAGAACTCAAATTAAATCTCCCATTTGACTGGGCGTCTACCCAGAAGAAAAAATATCCTTTTATGATAAAGACATTTGCACTAGATTGTTTATTGCAGCTCAATTTATAATCATAAGATGTGGAAACAACCTAAATGCCCATCAACTCAGGAATCGATTATCTAACTATGGTATATGTATACCATGGAATACTATCCAACCATAAAAAGATGGCAGCTTTACATTTTTTGTATTAACATGGATGGACATGAAACACATTCTTCTCAGTAAAGTATCAGAAAAATGGAAAAACAAATATCCAATATACTCAATACTAGTATGAAGACATTAGACAACCAGATTCACATCCACATAGGAGAAAAACTCATTTCAATTCAAGTTGGGGTGACATGGAATGAGAGAGGGGGGTTGAAGTGCTCCCAGTTAATGGGCACAATATGTGGGTGTATGGCATGACTTTTGGGTAATGGACATAACTACAAGAGGGAGTCTTGTAGTTGTACCTACAAGAAATGTATTAGGTATCCTACCTAACAAATTCATATATTGTGATCTGGTTGTTTGTGCCCCCACATTAAAATGAAATTAAAAAAAAAAAAAAGAATAGGCTAGATCAGGCAGAAGAAAGAATACCAGAATTATAAGACAACATCTTGGAATTAAACAAGTCATTCAAAGAAAAAGAACACAGAAATAAGAGAAATGAGCAAAGCATACAAGAAATATAGGATTATATAGAGACCTAACATAAGAATTAGAGTCATCCCTGAGGGTGGAGAAGAAAAAGGCTAGAAAACCTATTTAGGGAATACTTGAGGAAAAATTCTCAGGCTTTGCTAGAAATCTGGATAACCAGGTGCTATCTTAATGCACCTGTGTCAGATTATTCACCAAGACAATCACAACATATAGTCATCAGACTGTTCAACATGAAAGAGAAACTTCCATGGACCATAGGTGCAAGCATCAGGTAAATTACAAAGGAAAAAGTGTCAGAATAACTTGAAACTTCTCAACTAAGACCTTACATGCTAGAAGGGACTAGGGCAGTAGTTATCAACCTTCCTAATTGCCACATTGTTACAAATGGAATAAAGGGGTCACAACCCACAGGTTGAGAACCGCTAGACTAGGGCCTCATTTTAAGTGTTTTCCAGCAGAAATATGGCAAACCTACATTTTTTATCTTACAAAAACTAAGTTCCTTATAGGAGGGAGTAATAAAAATTTTCTCAGACAAGCTGAAGGGATTTGTTAAGACTAGGCCTGACTTAGCAATTGTAAATTGGGCTGCAATAAACATTTCATATGAAAGCTATAACCCAGTTATAACCTAAGAATATGGGGAAGAGGGAGAGGGAGGGGTGGGAGAGTGGAGGATGGAAAGAGGGAGGGTGATTGATGGGATTACACCTGTGGTGCATCTTACAAGCGTACATGTGAAACTTAGTAAGTGTAGAATATAATTGTCTTAATACAATAACTAAGAAAATGCCAGGAAGGCTATGTTAACCAGTGTGAAGAAAATGTGTCAAACTGTTTATAAAACCAGTGTATGGTGCCCCATGATCACATTAATGTACATAGCTATGATTTAATATTAATAAAAAAAAAAAAAGACCAGGCCTGCCCTGCAGGATGTATTAGGAACTGCATTATATACTGATCAACATTGATGAGTGTAAAATCATCCAAAAGCTAAAGTTCAGAGTGAGATTAAGCAGTAAAGGTCTACTCAACAGGATGAACAGAAATCCACCTCACTTATCAATTCTTTCAATGAATGTGGATATATAGAACTCCCTCTCCTGAAACATAAACTAGCTGAATGGATGAAAAAAACATCAACCAAGTATCATCTGTCTCCAGAAAACACATGTAATGCACAAAGACTAATTCAGAGTCAAGGTGAAAGTATGAAAAACACTATTCCAGGAAAATGTAAATGAAACTTGGTGTAGCGATTCTCACATGAGGTAACATGGACTTCACAACCACAAAAGTAAAGGCAGACAAAGATGGTCATTACATAATGATAAAGGAAACAATTCAATAAAAAAAATAACAATTTGAAATACTTAATCATATAATACAAGTGCACCCAGATTTCTAAACCAAACCCTACTACATCTAAACAAAGTGATAAAGACCAGCATCTTAACATCCAGAGATATAAACACCCCACTGACAGAAGTGTATAGATCCTTCAAAATAAACAAACATGAGACTTAAATTAGACTCTAGAGCAAATGAGCCTAATAGACATTTACAGAACATTCTACCCAAAGCCTACTGAATGTACATTCTTCTCAATGGCACACAGAACATTCTCTAAGACTGATCACATCTTAGGTCACAAAACACATCTCATGAAAGAGAAAATAGAAGTCCAAGAAGGTAAACCACAAAACAATGCAGGAAATGAATGAACAATTTACTAAAGAAACTGAATTATTGAAAAAAAGAATAACTCCTCTCACAGATGGTGTCCTACTAGCAGCCCCGTTGTGGCCTCTCCTGAGAAAAGTGGGAAGAAGTACAAGTCATCCCATTTAGACTTGTCTACTCAGAGACAGCATCGTGAGGGTGAAAGAGTGACAGCCCAGATACTAGGAGGAAAAAGGAGATATAGGAAGGGAAGTCAAAAGAGAGAAGGAGGGAAGGGAGAATAATAGGCCCAGAGGCAGAGACTACATGTCTGAACTGAGCTGCTGGGAGGCCATCATCATGCCATGTGCCCCCTGTGGAAGTGGTCCAAGGACTGACCTGAATCCTGCACAGATTGGCTCAACCAGAGAGAGGGCACAGAGGATAATGGACAATGTCTGGTTCCCCCATCTCTGCTAAGCTGTCCTGCACTGCACTGGTCCTGTTGGGGTAGGTTGGGGAGAGAATAGACTGATCGTCAGACCTGGGAGACCTGTAGCCAAGTTCTTCCCTCATGGAGTGTATGTGGTTCTGGGTCTGGGAACAGGTGAGGTGCAGGCTCAGTAGATAACTTTCCCCTGGGGGAAACTGCAGCCTACTGCCCCACCTTAGGTGCACAGGAGGGGTGCAAGGATTGCTACAAGCCAGTGATGGCTGATGCATAGGAGGGCCCCATAGGCATGGCTTCTCGGAAGGTTTGAAGCCCTACAGTCTGCCCTGCCGTGTAGTTAGCCCAGGCTCCACCCTGCAAGGAACTGTGGCCACACTGATCCTGTGGCTTTGTCAAACTATTTGGAGATTTTTCCCCAAAGGACCTCCTTCAAGACTCTAAGTACCATTTGTATAGCTGGACCTTGCTCCACACACCAGCACAGACTATGGGGTTTCTATAACCAGAGATGAAATACAGCATGCTACTCACAGCATCCAGCATCCAACATCCCCCACAGGTCTTCAGCACCACCATGGGATCTGCAGTGCTGAGCCTGGGCCATGGGGTCACCCAAGAGCTTCAACTTTCAGACCAGAGCAGGAAATCACACCCCAAAACTCAACCTGACAGGTTGCTGCACACTGCACAGAGCAAAGCTCAGTGGATCTTCACAGTCAATAGTCAGTGTTACTTCTGATCCTAGAGGTCCACCTACTTATCTTTTTTTTTCCTTTGCAGAGCACCCAACAGGATTATATTAATTATGATAGTTGTTTTCTTTGCCTTTTGAATTTTTTTTAATCTCAGGTTGATAAGACAGTATAAATGTTTAGATTACATAGTTTTAATTTGTAAGGCAAAGCTCAAGTTGTAGTTGAGCCATTCACACAAGGGGTGTGCAGAACACCCTCATATTATGCACATTAGGTGTGATCCCACCAATCACCCTCCCTCCTTCCCCATTTTGCCTCCCTCCTCTCCCCGATCCCTTGCTAGACTATACTTGTGTTTTACTTTCTTATGGATAAGCAATTGGCTATATGTTGGTTTCATATTAGTATTGAGCATATTGAATACTTTTTTCCCATTCTTGATGTAATTTGCTAAGAAGAATGTATTTCAACTCCATCCAAGTAAACACAAAAGATGTAAGGTTTCCTTCTGTTCTTATGGCTGAAAAGTACTCCATGGTATACATATGCCATGGTTTGTTAATCCATTCCTGGGTAGATGGGCACTTGGGTTGCTTCCATGTCTTGGCAGTTGTGAATTGAGCTACAAGAAACATTCTGGTGCAAATGTCCTTGTGGTAAAACAGTTTTTTTCTTCTGGGTAGATATGTAGTAATGAGATTGTGGGATCAACTGGAAGGTCAACTTTTAGCTCTTTGAGAATTGTCTATATTTCTTCCCATAAAGGTTGTACTAGTCTTCAGTCCCACTAGAAGTGCAAAAGTGGGCCTTCTCTCCACATCCATGCCAGCATCTGCAGATTCAGAACTTTGTGATGTGGGTTAATCTTACTGGAGTTAGGTGATATCCCAGAGTGGTTTTGGTTTACATTCCTCTGATGACTAGAGAATATGAACATTTTTTCAAGTGTTTATTGGCCACTGATATGTCATTTTCAGAGAAGTTTCTGTTCAAATTTCTTGCCCACTCCTACCTGGGGTAGTTTGCTCTTATCTTATTGATTCATTGGAGTTCTCTGTAGATTCCAGTTATCAGCCCATAGTCAGAGTTATTGCATGCAAATATCTTCTCCCATTCTGACGGTTGTCTGTGTGCTTAAGTTGTAATACCCTTAGCTGTACAGATTGTTCTTACTTTGATCAAATCTCATTTCTTTAAATAAATAACTGGGATTTAATCAAACTAAAAAGCTTCTGCACAGAAGTTCAACAAATGTAAAAGAATAGAAATTATTCCTTTTATCCTTTCAGACCATCACAGAATAAAAGTGTAACTCAATACCAACAGAAATCTTCATACTCAAATAGTCATGGAAACAAAATAATTTTATATTGAATGACAGCTAGATTAAGGACAAGATTAAGAAGGAAATCATTAGATTTCTTGAACAAAACATATCTCACAAGATAGAACAGAATAATAGAACACAAAATAATCAGAAACTATAGCAAGTATCTTTTCCGACCATAGCAGAATAAAATTACAAATCTAATCCCTCAGAAACACTCAGTTCTATATAAAGTCATGGAAATTAAACCACTTATTACTGAACAATAATGATGTCAAGGAGAAAATTAAAACATAAATCATAATATTCTTTAAACAAAATGACAAACGGGACACAAGTTATCAAAATCTATGAGATTCAGCAAAAGCAGACTTAAGGGGAAAGTTTATAGCCTTAAATGCCTATATCAACAAACAGAAATACTGCAAATCAACAATGAAATGGATCTCTTAAGGAATGAAAAAAGGAAGAGAGAACCAATCCCAAACTCAACAGAAAAAAATAAATAATTCAGGTTAGAAAAGAACTAAGTGCAATTTATAGCAAAAGAATTACACAGAACATTCATGAAATAAAAAGTTGGTTCTTTGAAAAGATAATTAAAATTGACATGCTTCTTGCTTGATTCATCAAAAACAGAGAAGGACATTAATAACCTCAATCAGAAATGAAATAAGAGGTATTACAACTGATACCACAGAAATACAAGCCATCATCTCTTAACACTATATATAAAAACCTCTGTGTACATAATGGGAAAATCTTGAGGAAATGAATAAATTCTTGGAAACACACAACCTCCCTACTGTCAATCAGGAATAAAATAGAACCTTTAAACAGACTAATATCAAGCAACACAACTGAAGCTGCAATCAAAAACCTGAATATGAATAAAAGTCCTGAACCAAATGGTTTCACAGCCAAACTTTACCAGATCTCCAGATCTACAAGAGGAAGAGGTGCTTATATAGCAGAAATTATCTCACAACATCAGAAAGGATGGAATCCTCCCCCAACTCATTCCATGACACCAGTATCACCTTGATACCAAAGCCAGGAAAGGACACAAGAAAAAAGAAAACTACAGACAAATATGCCTCATAAATATAAATGCAAAAAATTTTAACAAAATTCTAGCACACTGAATTCAGCAGCACATCAAAAAATAACAATTGACCATGGACAAGTGGGCTTCATCCCAGAGATACAAGGATGGTTCATCAGATGCAACTTAATAAATGTGACTCACCACATAAGCAGAAGCAAAAACAAAGACCATATGATCTTCTCAATAGACACAGAAAAAAGATTTGACAAAATTCAGCACACTTTTAAGATAAGAACTCTTAACAACATAGGCATTGATAGAACACTTCTCAAAATTATAAAGCTATGTTATGACAAACCCACATCCAACTTCACACACAATGGGGAAATTCCCACAGAGATCTGCACTAAACAAGGTTTTTGTTTTAATGTATTTGTGGAGCTCACCTGGGACCAGTCTTGTGGAGGTGGTACCCCCTCACCCCCACTGCTAGCGGGCTCTTTGGCTTAGTGACCCGGCAGCATGGGCCACAGCAGAGGGACACAATCTGCCCACCCAGCATGTTCCCAGCCTATAGGATCCTGAGAAAACATGAATGCTCCTGGGCCCATCCCTGCTCCCACCCCACTAGGGTGCTACCTGCTGCAGGTGCCCACCTATTGCACACAGAAGGATGGGGCCAGGCCAGAGAGGGTCGTGCTCTGTAGAAACCGAGCAGGAGCTTCCAACTACCTTCTTTCTACTCATTTTGGTCAAGCTCTTTCCTCCACTTGAAAGAGCTGCCCCCCACCCTGTGCCCAGACCCACCAGAAGCCTAGGGGCAGAGGCCCAAGGAGCCTTACAGCAACACGCCCTTAAGTGCAGAGTGAGGCCTAGAGATGCACCTGAACTGATTGAAAAAATGCACGTCTCCCCACCTTTGTGCACCTGTGTTCACCTGTCCTCTCAAGCTTGGCTCTAGGCCAGCCCCAGGCCCACATTCATGAGGGTTCCACTGGGGCAACCCCAAGCTCAATGGGTCTGGCAGTTGTGTTGGCACAAAAAGCTTGAAGCAGTGGGGTCCCTGCCCCAAATGTTTTCATGGACCTCCTCCCTGCCCCTGGCTGCTGGGTTTGGCCATAACTCTAGGGCTGGGGTCAGGTAGGAGCCATCAGGACAAGTGCCTGGCCTTCCTTGAAAGTCCCATGAGCATCTGAGCCCCTCCTATCTCTGCACTTGGCACTGAATGACCCACATCCAGCCTCTCTTCTTCTGCCTAGTCTCTGCCCAGCACACAAGGACAGGACAATTCAGTTCAGGGGGCCTCCCAGAGAGGCAAGCAGACCTTCCAACCAAGGAAGGCATGTCAGTTATGCCTGAAGGGCTGGCCACAATGGCAAATGACTCTTTCCTTTAAGCTAAAGACAAAAATAATGGTGTCCTCAGGGGCTTTCCCTTGTCAGTGGTCACACCAGGAGAGGGGCCAGAAGCCTGTATGGGCACAGGTGACCATAGGGACTAGACCGGTTTGGGTGCTGGCTCGGAGTCCAGGGGTAAAGGCAGCACATGCCATGGGATAGGGCATATGTGGGCTCTTCAGAGAGAACCACCTACAGGGCAGGGGTGCTGAGTGCTGGCCAGTCCAATCTGGCTGGTGCTGAGGCCTAGATCATGAACATTCTGCACTGAGGAAGAAAGGTGAGTCTGGGATTCCAGGGGGCCTGCAGGTGCGGGAAGCTCCTCAGGATCAGGGCAGGCAGCAGGATCTCCACTGAAGGGGGTGAGCATGGTCTGTGAGCAGCCACAGGGCCCTTTCCAAGACCCAACTGGGCTGAGCCATGCAGCCTGATTCCTGTGAGCAGGTCAAGGCTCCAACTTGGGTCCAGGATGGCAATGATAACTTCCAGCTGCTTCTGTACCTGCCTCTGCTCCTTGAGGATGGAGCTGATATCCTTGTTGGACGTTTTTAGGATGGGCACCTTGTTCTCTCGTTGATCCCCTTCCCAGGTCCTCCCAGGCCTTCCCTCTGTTCTGGAACAGAATCTTCATTTTCTCCACTAGGTGCTCTGTGTTCTGGCAGATGGCCTGTGACAGCTGGGGCACCAGGTTCATCATCAGATCACCTCCTCTCGGTTCACAGCCTATAATCCCAGCACTTTGAGAGGCTGAGCCAGAAGGATCACTTGAGGTTAGGAGTTGAAGAAAAGCTTGAGCAACATAGGGAGATTCCAACTCTATGGAAAAAGAAGAAGGAGAAGGAGGAGCACGAGAAGGAGAAGGAGAAGGGGAAGAGGAAGGAAAAGAGGAAGAGGAAGAGGACAGAGGAGGAGGAGGAGGAGGAGAAGAGTAAGACGTAGTGGTTTGTGGTGGTCCATGCGTTTACTCCCAGCTACATGGGAGGCTGAAGCAGAAGGATCACTTTAGCCCAAGAACTCGAGGCTGTAATAAGCTATTGCAAGTATGGGCAACAGAGGGAGACACTGTTGTGTCTAAAATAAATGAACAAATAAGCAAATGACCCCTCTGGATCCTCAAGATGGCATTTGAGATCCATCTTCAAACCAATGATGTTCTAGGATTCTGAGAATAGCACTTGGTGTCTCCTCAAGCACTGGTGCTGACCATCTGCTCATCCTCCACCTCTGACTCAGTAGTTGTCCTGCCACTTGCTCAGGCCTGGGCTGAAGTTTTGCTCCTCTCCCACTCTGTGCCTCCCCCCAGAGGGAGTCCTAATGCCCACTCACACAGTCATAATGCCCCTCAAACTCTGTCCTCTTTTTTCTGACCCAGCCACTTTCTCCTGACTGCACTCCACCCTTCTCTACTCACCAGCTTAACACCTGGTCCTCATCAAGGCCAGGTCAGCCTTTTAATAATATAGGTGTCCTTCCTCATCCATCTCAAACCTTCCAAAGGCTTCTCATTACACTTTGAATGAAATACAGATACCTTGGGAGGGAGTGAAGACACACTAGTGTCTGCTCCCCCAGGCCCGGCCTCCTTTCTCCCCTCCCTGCTACTCCTGATGCCCCATTTGGGACCTTCCATAGATTCAGCTCTTTCTGCTTCTCTTTGCCAGAAATGCCCTGCCTTTGGGTTTCTACCACTGGCTCCTCCTCTCCCTTCAAAGTTTAGCTCAGATGTCACATTCCCAAGGTAATCTTTGCTGATCATTCTTTCTGGGTAGGATATCCTTTGGCTCCAGGAAGGAGATGCTGTGTTCCTGTCACTCTGGACAGTGTGTCTGTGACACACACAGTTCGTGGAGCATGGAGGACACTCAGTACACATGTCAGATGGATGTGCCCGAGTGGCAGAGACTTTCCCAATGGGCATGAGATGTTTCCATGTGGACATCTTGCTGGCAGCACCCGTGAGGTCACAATGACTCTAAGACAATTTGTGAATTGCCAATGTCAGTGGCTAGAGTTAAAGTCACCTTTGGAACATTTGGGGAAAAATTTTTTTTAGAAAAGAAACATAAAAATGCAATTGAAGAGGATTAAAAAAGGGATTACAGAAGGTGATGGAAGCATAGTGTGTCCTGGAAATCAGAGTCTGGGAATAGTCAGCAGAATAGTCACCACTAGCATTGTCACCCTTTCCTGGGTGCTTCTAGGTGCGAAGCAGTTTGCCAAGACCCTCATACACATCAGTATGTTTTTCCTCACATATCCCCAGGGAGGTGCACCTTTGCTGATGAAAACTAAATCCTGGCCTAGGATGGTGGCTCATGCCTGTAATCCTAGCACTCTTGGAAGCCATAGTGGGTGAATTACTCAACACCAGAAGTTCAAGACCACCCTGAGCAAGAATGAGACCCTGCCTCTACTAATATAGAAAAAGTTGCCAGGTGTCGTGGTGCTACTCAGGAAGTCTCAGCTACTCGGGAAGCTGAGGCAGGAGGGTCACTTGAGCTCAGGAGTTTGGGGTTGCTGTGTGCTAGGTTGATGGGACAGCACTCTACCCAGGGTAACAGAGTAAGACTGAGAAGGAAAGAAAGGAAAAGAAAAGAGAAAAGAAAGGAGGGAGGAAAAGAGAGAGGGAAGAGAGAATGGGAAGGAAGGAAGGAGAAGTGGAGCAAAGGGAAAGGAAAGGAAAGCAAAGTAAAGGGAAGGGAAGGGAAGGGAAGGGAAGGGAAGGGAAGCGAATCGACGCATTGTATCCACACCAAAAGTCAACCTCTAGCAGAAAAAATAGCAGCAGACATCATAAACCA
>CAUYPK010005156.1:0-26952 GCA_963574355.1 Loris lydekkerianus | reverse complement strand
GAGATGTTGGCGTGGATGTGGAGAAAAGGGCACACTTCTACACTGCTGGTGGGAATGCACACTAATACGTTCCTTCTGGAAGGATGTTTGGAGAATACTTAGAGACCTAAAAATAGACCTGCCACTCGATCCTATAATTCCTTTACTTGGTTAATACCCAGAAGACCAAAAGTCACAATATAACAAAGACATCTGTACCAGAATGTTTATTGCAGCCCAAGTCAAATTGCTAAGTCATGGAAGAAGCCCAAATGCCCATCGACCCACGAATGGACTAGCAAATTGTGGTACATGTATACCATGGAATACTATGCAGCCTTAAAGAAAGATGGAGACGTTACCTTTTTCATGTTTACATGGATGGAGCTGGAACATATTCTTCTTAGGAAAGTATCTCAGGAATGGAAGAAAATGTATCCAATGTACTCAGCCCTACTATGAAGGGCTTTCACATGAAGCCTATAACCCAACTATAGCACAATACTATGAGGAAAGGGCCAAGGAAGGGGAAGGGAAGGGATAGGATAGGGTGGAGGGAGGGTAATGGGTGGGGCCACACCTACAGTGCGTCTTAGAATGGGTACAGGTGAAACTTACTAAAGGCAGTATACAAACGTCTACATACAATAATTAAGAAAATGCCATAAAGGCTACATTGAACAGTTTGATGAGAATATTTCAGATTGTATATGAAACCGGCACATTGTACCCTTTGATTGCACTAATGTACACAGCTATGATTTAACAATTTAAAAAAAAAATGTAATAATGGGCAGAAATGGAATCCACCTGACTTCAAAGCTTGTGCTTCTCTTGTTAAACCATCCACTATGCCACAGCCCTATGTTACTTCTCCATTTTCTTTTCCTGAACTTTTCAAATTTCCATAATGTTCATGATTTACTTCCATTACATTGTTTTATTATTTTTAAAAATGTTTATTTGTAAAGCTAACCCATTGCTTATAATATGTAGGTCATTGCAAAGATATAATAAGGTTATATCAAAGAAAAATCCAAGTTTTATAGAACAAATTAATGTCTACTTCTCAGAGTCCTGAGTATGATCTACCAACCACTTCATTTGTCCACAATTTATTTTAATACATCCACAATGTATTTTGGCATAGCACAGCATAAAGGTAGGAGTTTTTAAAACAGTTATCGAAGTACAAATAAAAGACCACTGAGACTCTAGAAAATCTTTTACATTAGTATACTTATGCAAAATCATAGTTTGATATTTAAAACTTAAATGAGAGAAACTAAGTGATTTTTATTAAACCTACTGCAATGGCCCATGCCATACTTAAACAGATGTCTATGCAACTCAAAGTCATGTTATTGTATTAAATATATCAATCAATCAGAGAGCATACAATGGCCAGGATCCATCCTGAAGTAAGCTGCCCGACCACAGTCAGTACTGAGAAAATAGTCCAAGATGGCTAGTTGTATGACCCTATGGCTACTGCCAAATGGCCAGATGTGAACCGCAGGACTCAAAAGCAGCCATTCACAAGCTAGCCGGCAGCCAAGAAATAAATAAACTTGTCCCAATTCAGCAATGAATACCTACAGCTGAGTCCCATGTTCAGGCCTTTGAATTGCAAACTGTGAAAAGAAATGATCAATTATCTGCACAAACTGGCACTAAAAATATATATAGTATAGTCATGAGGCAAAGAGTACATGAGGCATTTGAATAAAATACAGTTACAACCCAGCCAAAGCTTCAAAAGACCACATGTTCTGGAAAAAAAAAAAAGACTCTGAGTGTCCAGAAGCTATACAGTCAAGGAAAAAATTAGAGTGGGGTATGAAAATTAATTGACAGCAGAAAACAAAAGTACATAAATAGAAAGGACACAGTTGTGAAATATCACTGAGTCCTTTAACAGCTGAACCCTACAATAAAAAAAATCCGTAAAGCCCTGTCATTTAAGTCCCAAATAGCACTACCTTAGCTCCTGCAAAACCTTCTAGCAAAAAAATGACTCAAAAAGCGTGACTCCATATTACATTTTTGGTTTTGGATGTCTATGAAAATCTATCTTTTATTGCAGAGTATATCCTTATAACCAGAACTATTCTATTATTTGAGCTAACCTAATGGATACTTTATTCCTAGAACCAAATGAATCTAACCAGAAGTATTATCAGTGCTTCAGAGCCATAGTAAAACTTATTTCTAGAAGATGACCTCAAAAAAGATGTGTTTCATGGTACCACAACTCCTAGAAGGGGGAATCTTAAGTATCGTAAGACCGCACCCTACTCCCATCTCATCTGACTAGACCGGCGATGGACACCTGACCCAGAGAAAGCAACTCTGTTGGCCATCCAGAGACCCATGCATGTCTGGACAAGGAAAGATGAGAAGGGCATTTTAGATTCTTCTCTTGAGATTTGGAGAGAATGAGACACTGGGTCAGTTGGCTATGCAAAGCTAACGGGCAAGGCTTGGAGAATCACATGTCAGATGAGTAAGCAGCAGCAAGGAGAAGGATGGGCACAGAGAAGCAAAGGCAGGAAGCCAGAGGTCCATGAGAGAACGTGAAACACAGAAAGAGCTCTCTCTGACCTTAATACCATTCTGCGTTCTATTCTCCAGAGACCAAATTAACTATGCAGCAATTCCTGTTTTTAGATTACTTTGAAACCTTACAATAAATGCTCCTTTCAACTTAAACTAATTGGTGGAGGTTTCCAATCCTTGAAAATAAAAAGTTCTTAGAACATGGTCTAAGAATGATGGATTACATTAGTGCATTTACTATTTCAATGCTTTCCATTTTCTCTCCTCCACAGTTCTTAGAGGTATAATCTCTGCTCTCTGTTTCTATTTCCTTACTTCCTAATCATTCATTTTTCCCTGTGACTCTCTTGAAACTGAAATAAGTATGACCTAGTTATCACATTCAGTGGGCACTTCGTCTTTTTTTTTTTTTTTTTTTTGCAGCTTTTCGCCTGGGCTGGGTTTGAACTCACCACCTCTGGTATACGGGGCCGGCACCCTACTCCTTTGAGCCATAGGCGGTGCCTACTTAGTCCTTATTTAATGCAACTTCTCATTCACACATAGCTTACACTTACCTCCACTTGTCTCCTGAGTGCTGTATCTGTATTTCCACTTGCCCACTGAACATCTTCACTGGCAAGTCTAGACCTCTAATTCATGTTCATCTTCTTCCCCAAATGAGTTCTTCCTTCTCCTCTACCTTACTTTTAAGTCAATTCCACCAGCCACTCAGCTACCCAAATTACTTATAAGTCATAGTCCGATAAATTCTCTCTCCTAATTTCCTGAAAATCAACCTATTTTCTATCCCTAAAGCTGAATTCATGCTTCATCATTCCCTAACCCACTAAAGCCAGAAGTCTAGAAATTGATTCAATGGAAAAACTCAAAAATATTTTTTTTTTTTAAAGTAAATAATGGGACCTGATCAAGTTCAAAAGCTTCTGACCAGCTGAGGACACAATCAACAAAGCAAACAATCTTCAGAATGGGAGAAGATATTTGCATGTTATAAATCTGAAAAAGGACTAATAACCAGAATCTACAAAGAACTCAAATCAACAGAAAAAGACCAAACAATCCCATCTACCACTGGGCAAGAGACATGAACACAACCTTCTCTGAGGAAGACAGACAAATGGCCAACAAACACATAAAAAATGGTCATCATCCCTAATCATCAGAGAAATGCAAATCAAAATCACCTTGAGATATTACCTGACCCAAGAGAGAACAGTCCACATCACAAGATCCCAAACCTGCAGATGCTGGTGTGGATGCAAAAAGGGGTACATTTATGCTCTGTTGGTAGAAATGTAAACTAATATAGACTTTTTGAAAAAAAAGTCTGGAGAATTCTCCAGAATTAAAAGTAGACCTTCAGCACCTGTAGCTCAGCAGCTAAGGGCACCAGCCACATACACTGGAGTTGGCAGGTTCAAATCCAGCCCAGGGCTGTCAAACAACAATGACAACTATAACCAAAAAATACCCGGGCGTAGTGCTGGGCACCTGTAGTCCCAACTAATTGGGAGGCTGAGGCAAGAGAATCGTTTAAGCCCAAGAGTTGGAGGTTGCTGTAAGCTGTGACACCACAGCACTCTACTAAGGGCGACATAGTCAAGACTCTGCCTAAAAAAAAAATGCTCAGAGACACCTTTGACCCTCTCATCTCTTCAGTTCAGATTTGCCAAATGAGTTTTGGTCCCAAATTTAAAAAAATAAAATAAAAACAGCAATTGGATTTCTGTACTTTCTGGATTTAGAAAGACAAAAAAAAAAAAAAAAAAAAGTAGACCTTCCATTTGACCCCACAATCCCATTCCTAGGTCTCTATACAAAAGAAAAAAATATTTTACCATAAAAATACTTGCACCTAAATGTTTATAGCAGCTGAAATCACAATCACAAAGATGTGAAAACAACCCAAGTGCTCATCAACCATGAATGGATTAATAGACTGTGGAATATTTTTACCATGCAATACTATTCATTCATAAAAAAGATGAAGACATCGTATCTTTTGTATTTACCTGGAAGGATTTGGAGAATATTCTCCTAAGTTAAGTAGTTCAAACATGAAAAAGCAAGCAGGCCATTCACTCAATACTAAGTTGAAACTAGTAGATCAACAACTACAGGCCCACGTGAGAGAAAAACACAATTAAATTCAAGAAGTCGGGAAAGGGGGAAGGAGATTTGTTAAGTTCCACCTAACGGGTACAATGTACTAGTTTATGGCATACTTCCTGGGTGAAAGGTTCAACTATAGCTTGGACTTGACTTTACAGACACAAACAATGTATACGAATCATATGTACCCTCATATTAATCTGAAATTTTAAAAAATATTTTTTAAGGGCAGCACCTGTGGCTCAAAGGAGTAGAGTGCCGGCCCGATAAACTGGAGGTGGCGGGTTCAAACCCGGCCCCAGCCAAAAACCTTAAAAATAAATAAAAATAAATAAAAGAAAAAAAAAAATATATATATATATATACACATATATATATACATACACATACCTATATATATATGTATATTTTACATATATATGTACGTATGTATATATAGTTGTATATATATATGTATATATATAGGTATATGTATATATACACACTATATATAGGTATATATATATTTATACACATACACATATAGTTTATATATAAGGTTTATATATATACATATATATGCCTTATACCTTATATATATATACATATATATAACTATATATATGTACATATAAAATTGTTAGATATTAGAATCCTTTGGAAACCTTATATATAAGATATATATATATATATATATATATATATATATATATATATATAAATATATGGTTTCCAACAATTTTAAGAACTACAATAATTTCCTAGCTGATCTTTCCCTTAATGAAGTCGTCCTCTCTACACAGCCACCAAGTAGTCAACATATATTACTGAAAAACAACCAGGCATCTAGCTCTGTGTTAGACCTAGGACATACAAGAAAGAAAACAAAATCTTCACCCTAAAGGAGCTCACTGTGTAGTAGAGGAGAAGTCAAACAAATTATAAAACAGTGTGATAAATTTTCTAGAGATACATAAATGTAATAGCTATCATAAAGTAAGTGTTTACTAAATGCTGGGTATTGTGGTGAGTGTCTCATGAACACTATTTCATTTAATCCTTCATTAGCACTGTGAAGTAGATATTATCTTCAATTTACAGATTAAACAATTAGATCTCAGAGAGCTTGGAATTTTGTATAAGACTTTACCTTCCTGAGTGGAAAAGCCCAGAACTTAAATGACGGTCTGAAAACCCAATCCCTTAATCAGCATGCGGTGGTTTGGGAAGAAGAAAAAAAGCTAGCAAATAATTCCTCATGTAACCTGAACTGCTCAACATGGCCGACTAAGAGAACAGGTAAGTTGTAAGAAACACTATTAACAAGGGATGATGAGGTCGGGGCACATGTAGAGGTGTAGGGAGATGAGCGCAAAACTTAGTTCTAGTCTGTTTATCTTACATATTGTTCTCTTCTTTATTCTCAGATCTAGCCCTGATTCTTTATATCTTAACCTCTTCTTTATTCGTAACACTAAAAAATGAAAGAACACAAAAAAGTAATAATTCCTTTAGCTGTCACTCTTTAAAATTTGCTTTAATAAATTTGTAATAATTTCATCAAACTTAAATGTGCAACTAATCTGAGAAGCCTCTCCTGACACCTTAGTTTAGGTCAAGGCTCTCTTGTCGTGTGGTCTGGGGGCTCCCTGTGCTTTCTTTCCCTTTCTTGTGATCATCTGGGTATTATATGCTGGAATGAGATTCTTTGAAAAATTCTTGTCTCCTTCACTGGACACTAAGCGCCACAAAAATTCATGTCTGCTTAGTCATCACTGTCTCCATAGCACAACGTAGGCCCAAAAAAAGGTCTCCCCTATTCATCCTCTCTTTTCTATTTTTTAAGAAAGAGGGTCATTGTCTCTTACTCTATTACCCAGAATGGAGTACAGTGGTGTCATCATAGCTCACTATACTCACTGAACTCCTGGGTTCAAAAGATCCTCTTGGCTCAGCCTCCTGAGTAACTGGGACTACAGGCACACCATCAAACCTGGCTAATTTTTTTAAATGTTCTATAGAGACAAGTTCTATGTTGCCTAGACTGGTCTCAAACTACTAAACTCAAGTGATCGTCCCACCCTGGCCCCCCAAAGGGTTGGGATTACAGGTGTGAGCCATCATGCCCTCATCACCTTTTTCTGCTCACAATATCATCATTGTAATGAAAATCATAATTAATTATGTCTAAAATAATAAAAATCACTTCCTCTGGTTTCTGCTTAAACTCTCCTACAGTTTTAATACATCATCTGCAATATTGGCAAATAAATATTTCTAACACAACATTCCTTTCAACACTCATTCAATAAATATTATTAAAAAAAAAATCTTATTTGTTTCCAACTGCTTATAGAATAAAATTATATGCCAGAAAGTAAGAACACACTCAAAAAAAAATGATAAGGACATGCGAAAAGGACACGGGAATCACCCTAAAAGAGTTCCCACTGTTCAAATCTGGGACAATTTGAGCACCAAAAGAAAGTATAGAGATAAGTTATAAATAATTTAAAAATGGAAATTAATGAGTTCATACCAATAAGAAAGAAAGTGGATGGTGGGGAGGGAAGGAAACAAAGACTAATTGGTAAACGTGGAAAAAGTGCAGAAGCGGAAAAATCATCATTTTGTAGGCATGGTGGTGAACACTAGGTCAGGTAAGAATCAACAGAGAGGTTTGGTGCCTGTAGCACAGTGGTTACGGCGCCAGCCACATACACCAGGGCTGCAGGGTTCAAACCCAGCCCAGGCCTGCTAAACAACAATGACAACTGCAACAAAAAAATAGCTGGGCTTTGTGGGGGTGGGGTGGGAGGGAAGGCACTGTAGTCCCAGATACTTGGGATGCTGAAGTAAGAGAATCGCTTAAGCCCAAAAGTTTGAGGTTGCTGTGAGCTGTGACGCCATGACACTCTACCAAGGGCATCATAGTGAGATTCTGTCTCAAAAAAAAAAAAAAAATCAACAATGGATGCTAAATCTAGGAGAAATTTGTTAATAAGGAGCAGAATATTTGCATAGGTAAAGTATCTCCCCACAAACTACCCCACTGGTTGCAAAGTATGAAAAAACACAATAATGACACAATGGCAAGACTGGGCAACACCTGAATCCTTGCAGGGTAATCAAAATCAACATCCCCTCTGAAGAACAGAAAGACATCAGGGACCCCAAGATGTGATAACCTGAGAAAGACACAGTACCTCCTAGGAGTATTCTGGCCAAGAATGCATAATCTCAACATAATTACAAGGAAGCTTCAGCCAAACCTCATTTACTAGACTGGGGAACATTCTAGAAAAAGAAAAAAAAAAAAGAAACTAGCAAGAGAGGAAATGTATTCTTTAAAAATATCAATTCAAATAAATGCTGTGGAAATGTTCTAGATTTAAAGAGATTAAACATTACAAGTAAACCTATCTACTAAATAGCAGCTAAATATAATATCTAACTTTAACTAGTTTCTGCATTATCAAGGGGAAAATGCTACAAAGGCCATTATCAGATCAACTTTGAAACAAAATTTTGGAATGTGAATCAATATAAATTTATAAACTTGACATCCATATTATCATTATATAGAGACTATTCCTATTCCCCATTTAAGTGTTCAGAGATGAAGGGCCATAATTGATCCTCAAATGGTCTAGGAAAAATTGCACACATTGAGAGAGAGATAGAGAAGAGGAAAGAAAGTGAGCATATGATAAAGCAAAAAGGGTAACATGTTAATAATGGGTAGGTCTAAATAAAGAGTGTACAGGTGTTCCTTGTATTCTTTTATTCTTGCATTTTTTTTACCTTTGAAATTAGTTCCAAATAAGCTAAAGATTATACATCTCCAATTAGACCTACACTGACTAATACAGTAGCCCCCAGCTACCCAAGACCGCCAAGCAGGCTCAGCGCTTGTTACAGCACCACCAACATGCACCAAGGCTGGCGGGTTCGAACCTGGTCCAGGCCAGCTAAACAACAATGACAACTGCAACAAAAAATTAGCTGGGCGTTGTGGCGGGCGCAAGAGAATCGCTTAAGCCCAAGAGTTGAAGGTTGCTATGAGCTGTGACACCATGGCACTCTATTAAGAGTGACATATAGAGACTCTGTCTCAAAAAAAAAAAAAAAAAAGAAAGAAAAGAAAAGACTGCCAAGTAATTGAAATGTATGATGAGCCCCAATTGAGATGTGCCATTAATATAATACACACACTACATTTCAAAGTATATGGAAAAAGAATGTGAAATCTCGTTAATAATATTTATACTGATTGCTGAAATATCATGAATATGTTGGGTTATAGGAAATATATTTTTAAAATTAATTTCACCTTTTCCTTTTCAAAAATATGACTACTATAAATTTTAAATTACATATGTGATTCACATTTGCACTGGACAGTGCTGAGCTCAACAACCAAGCATCTCTACCATGAGGTTTCTCGCAGCCTTTGCAGATTTCTCAATTCTTTCCGTTCTAAATAGACCTCTATCTCTAAAGTCACTTGGTTTTAAGCTACTGAAGGGCAGAGATTGTGTCTATTCACTGTTATATCCCCCAGAATCCAGCACATACCAAATGTCATAAATATCTGATTGTTGTAAGGTGATTTGCTAAGGAAGGAGGGAGGGCAGGAGAAATTAACTCACTCCCCTGTGTCTTCCCTTACATTATAACTCCTTCCTTTAATGAAACTTTACTTTTCTCAATCACTCTCATTCTTCAAAACCTCATCTCAGTCCCACTTACACAAGTTCATTCTGACCTTTCCTCCTCTGTACAACCACAGCCTTCATTGTCTGTATCATTTTCTTTGGCTGTGATCATAAATGTTCCCTGAGGCAGATGCTGGCTCTCCTATTTTTCCTATATCTTCCACAGTGAGTAGCATATTGCTAAGAATATTAGTTGAGTAGTAAAAGAAAAGGGCAGCAACTTGGTTGGCAATGTCTAGCAGGAAGAAAGAAAAAGAAAAAAGAAAAGGGCAGCAAAGTGCTGGGAAAAGGGAAAGACTGGGAACTGGAAAACTTTGGCTCTAGTCTCTGTAACTGTGTTGCATTAGATACTACCTAATCTTTCAGTTTCTACTTCCTCATTTTAAAAATCACAGACCTGATGACCATAAAATCAATTCTAGAATTACAGAATAATTATATATAATTCTAGGTTATATATAATTCTAGAATTCAATAATTCTAGAATTATATCCATTTTTAGCAATATTATTAATATATTTTCCATCAAGGAAAAGGAAATATAATACTGTTAAATACCATTAAGTTCCTTAAGAAAGAAATGGCCAACAAAATTTACTAATTGTCTAATTTTAAATGCTGATCATCTTTCTGGTCATCAAGCACTTTAAATTGACGTTTTTCTTCAAAGAACTATTAAGTAAAATATTCAATACATACATACTAGAACCACCTCATTTTGTTGGTTGTGTGGGGATTTTTTGACAGGCCCTTTCAAATGTGGGAGAAACACCCTCTGTTAAGTTAACGAAAAAGAAGAAGGAGGGTGAACAGGAGAAGGAGAACCAGAAACCAAATTTCTATGATGTACCCTGGGACTAGACTGATGATGTTCAAAGACTGAGTTATCGTTGATTATAATCATGTTGTCTGTCTCTTCATCCAAAAATGCTATTAAAAAGACACTATTCAGGAGAAAATTACAGTAACTAAAATGAAAAGGTCATCTTAAACAGAATGTTAAAGGAATAGGATGTAATTTAAAGCATAGAGACCATTTCAAATAAATCTCTAAATCAGAAACTATCCAGTAAATTAAAATGGTTGTCATGTTACATAAAAGGTTCAAGTTATGCTTGTTAGCAAATACCACCTGTAGAGTTAAGAAAGCATATATTCTAGGTTCTGAGGGAGTAATACAAATCACCAGATTTCTTTAAAACTTTTATCAAAATATCCCTACTAAATGTTGAGCATTACATACTACCAGCCCACCCATAAGATAAAAGCTGAACTCCTTCAAAGGGACTCTAAATCCTCCCGTAATTTGGTCACTAGCTATGCCTGATACCTTCATCTCCCACCAATCCCTGCATATCATCTCACTTCCTAAATTTAATTGTTCACACTCCCCTCATATCGCTTGCTTCACCTATGACTCTATGCCTTTACATTTGCTATTCCCTCTGTCTGACATGCCCTTCCCTCTTCTGAGCTGTGTACATCCTCTCCTCCCTAAAACTTTCCCTGATTACCCTAACACCATGCCACCAAGTGACTCCCAGTGCACTCTTCATTATTCTAGGACATAGCACTACAGTTACTTTTTAAATGTACAGCTCCCCAACCAGGCTCTAAGTTCTAAAGGGAGGACCCACATCTTATTAAACTGTTTCCTAGCCCCTAGTATAAATGCCTGGCATTTACTGAAATTCAACATTAAGTACACTGAATAAAAGAAAGTTAAGTAATGAACTAGGAGAAATATTTCAAATTTTCCTATTAAAAAGTGAATACACTTAACACAGTGGTTCTCAACCAGAGGCAATTTTGCCCCTAGGGCACATTTGGTAAAATCTGGAGATATTTTTGGTCATCACAACAAGGGGACTTCAACAAATTGCTACCAGCTTCTACCAGGCAGATAACAGGAATACTGCTAAACATCCTATAATGCACAGGGCAGCCCCTACACCAAAGAATTATCTGGTCACAAACGTCAGTAGAGCCTCGGTTCAGAAACTCAGTTGTCAAGTGACTTACTCAGATGTGATGATTTGATATTACATCTCATCAATAACCACAATACATTCCAAATTTGTAGTTTGGCTGAAGCTTTTCTAACAGTTGATACATACACACCAACCCTAAAAGTAATCTTTATATAATCTCCAAGCTTAACAACATTAAACCAAGAGAAGTGGAAAGCATCCTACCTTTCTAAAAACTAATGTATAATGATCAGAAGCTATTCTTAAGTCAGTCAACACTTCGGTTTTTGTTTTGTTTTGTTTTTTGAGACAGAGTGCCCTGGCACCTTAGTTCACAGCAATCTCAAACTCTTGGGTTCAAGAGATCCTCTTGCATCAGCCTCCCAAGCAGCTGGGACTACAGGCATCCTCCACAACCCCCAGCTATTTTTTAGAGACAGGTCTCCCTCTGGCTCAGGCTGGTCTTGAACCTGTGAGCTCAGGCAATCCACCTGCCTTGGCTTCCCAAGTGCTAGGATTACAGGCGTGAGCCACTGCTCACAGCAACACTTTGGTTGGTTGGATGGTTTTTTTCTATAAACTTTAAAGGAAACCACAGACAAATTAATTTTCACTTGTGGAACTATGACAGAAACACCATCTGAAATGCAAAGTAATCAGTTCCTCCAGATCTGAAAAGAGAAAAATCTCTTAAGTACTGCAAGTAAATCAACCACAGATGCTTTTTACTGTTGAAAAAACCAAGTGATGGGGACAGTAAAGGGCATGCCACTGCTACTGCCAAAATCATCCAAGATTTCAAAACCCTGACAAAACAAAACACTGCAAAATATAATCAAATGTCAATACAGGGTGTCAGACAAAGAAGTTAAGTGACAGATAATCAAGTTTCACAGGATTTCAATATTTCACCACAAAACTATGAGAAGCAAGAACACTCCCTTTCTATATACTGGATGACTCAACTATCTTTGACACATTCTTTGGCTGCATACCACAAGTTCACTAATTTCTTTTGTCCTTTGAACTAGTTATCCTACTCCCTTGATAAAGAACTGATGGGTTTGGCACTTACTTTCAAACATTTACATTTTGTTATATACCCCATCCACCCACCTCCAGAGGAAAAAGCTATACAGAACAAAAACTTAAGTACAGTAACTCTTACAGTAAAAGAGATTTTAATAGTATTCCAAGAACGCATTGTTAAATGACACTCAGTTTTCCAATACTCCAATCTTTATGTTTAAAGGCTCTCCAGATTTCAAGTAGAGATAACACTGGCAGAAAGTGACTAAGTGTATACCATTTAATAAAGCTTACTGTGAATTTATTTTTGGACAGCTAAAATAAGGTAGTAGGCCTGGGAGGGGAAACGCATTTTTAATTTAAAAAAAAAAAAGTTTCCAACAGTGAGTAGTATCTTCCTTCTCAGCTAGCTGACTTTGCCAGTTAAGTGTCAGCCCCACGAGTGGGCCCCAACTAAGTGGGGTCTCACCACATTACCCTCCAGAGTGAGTCCAGGAGGGAAAGCGAAGCCATGTGTGACAGGTGTTAAGTTGGGGGACATCAGTGGACGGGGAGGGTAAGAAAGGGAGAAGCCAAGGCAGCCGCCTGAAATCTCCCCCAGGGCGTTCTGCAGCCCGGCAGGAGGCTGGCCGGCCGGTCTACCCGCACCAACTCTCCATTTTCATTCCCATTCCGGGATCCCAGGAAGAACGCTCCGGCGCCACACCCTCCAGCTCGCAGCAGGCTGGTGCTGACAGCCCGGCGCCCCAGCGGACGCCGGGCCTCGGCGCGCAAGACCACCGCGGCTCCGGCCCGTCGCCCCGCCCGTCCCCGCGGCCCGCCCCAGGGCCGGACAACCGCGGCCTAAGAGCCCGCCTGGCTGCGGGGCCTAGAGAAGGAAGGAGCCCGCGCTGAGGAGGGGGCGCCCGCGCAGCCACCGCGACAGCTCAGCGAGGCGGCGGCGGCGCCCGAGCCCAGGGGCTCGGGGCTCAGGCTCACGTGCTGCCGGAAAGACGGTTTCCCTCTCTTACCCTCTGCAAAATCCTCCTTAACATGGTTTAAACGCCACCCGGCGCCGCCGCGGTGACTCTCGGACCCTACGAGGGGCCGCTCACCACTCGGGGGTGCGCGGACGGGAGGGGTGGGCCGGGAGGTCGGGGCGAGGCAGTGGCGGCGGCCGCTCGGGTGGCCCTGACTTCCCCACAGGCGGCGAGAGGCAGAGCGCTGGAGAGAGCGAGCGACGAGGTAGCCCGAGAGCGCCAGCCCGCCCGCCGGGCCGCCCCCGTAACTGACAGCTGGGCGGGCCGCGGCCGCCGAGGGGCGGTGCCGCTGTCGCCCCGCCCCCGGTCTGTCCATCTGCGGGAGGCGGGGCTCAGAGAGGGCCGGTTCGGGCCTGCGACCAATCGGAAACGGCGGCAGCGAGGGCAACTGCGTGACGGACAGGCGGCAGGACTGTGGCGCCGCCGCTCCTTCCGGCTGGCTGGGGGACGCCACGGCCGCAGAGCGCACGCCCGCGCTTCGTCAGAGGGCCGCGTCCGCGTACCGACCGCGTGCTCTCTAGGGGCGGGGAGCCCCAGGGCCTGGCCTGGGAGGGGTCCCAGACCCGGGTGGGAGGAGGAGGCGCCCGTTGGTACCTGTGTCTGCCCCTCAGGCTCTCTTGTCAATTCGTCCCTGTTATCCTTCCCGTGACTGCTCCCGGCTCTGGAGTCGGTGTCAAGCTCGTTTCTACAGGAAACGCCTGACTCTAAGGCTTAAGTCCTGGGTCCAAGAGAGCTAGAGAATCGCAAGCGTGCTTAACCAGTCTGTTGGGCTTCCTTCCCCTTTTCCAACCCCGGTGTATTTCCCTGCTCCCTTGCTTCTAATTTCAGCCAAAGAGAAAGTAAAGAATCAAAAAAGAGTAGGGAAAAGCTGGAACTTGACTTGGCAAGAGAAGTTTGAGCTTGTCCTTTTTTGAATCATAACCATATTTAATGGACTGATAATCATTAACATGTTGCCCATGCGTGGTCTATTCGCATAAGGAATTTTAACTCCAATTCTGATAAAAGATACATGAAGCAATTTGTCATTAATGCCTCTGTTTTAGCGATTAAGAAAAAGAATGAGGTCATATATGAACTTTATGCCAAAACAAGACGTGGACTTGGAACTGACCTCTGGGCACAATGTCATTGTTTAACTAGAAAATCACAGCTCTTGGTGCCTGCCATTCTGCCAGTATTCACAAGCCAAGAGGCTCAACTTTCACACTGGAAGGAAAAGAGAAACCTTTAATTTTGCTTAAGTAGAGAAGGAGAGGGAATAATGGAATTAATCGTGCTGAGAGAGGAAAAAAACAAACCAAGTAATGAATGGAGTCTATGAAGCCGCGAATGGAATGCTTATTGGAAAGTACTTCCAGATCTTTTGAAAAAATAAAGCAAATTAAATACCATTTACAAATGAGTTAAGGGAAGTGAAACTGTTTTGTTAAGCATAATGCATTATGTAACATAATATGATATTCCTGTCCCAAACATATTTTGTTTTGTGTGTGTGTCTATGGTCAGCAGAACAGTTACACCTACAACTAATACATTCTTAAACTCTATTGATAATACACTTACAAAGCACACACTTCCATCTTTCTAGACATGAAGTGCTTTATGTTCAGATAATATGGAAAACTAATAAAAGTGATTTGTTTTCTCTTTCTTTTTTCCAGAAATTCATTTAAAACTGCTTATTAGGGTTAACATGCAAAGGCATTCTCTACTGGAATTCTCCGGTAGAATCTTTTAACTAATAGTATAATAGGCTTTCTTCTACTGCTTAGCTACAAGGATTATTCAAAAGTCTGTGTACTTCTCTGCAGTTTATAACTCCATCACAGGAATAACACCACTAGAGAACTTAATCAAAAAAGAAAATCAGCAGTGGGTAGACATAAGATGTAAGAATATCCTTCACTAATCTAACAGGTTCCCATACACAATGGTTCTGTTTACTCTACCTGACCCCTAATTTCCTATCTAATCACCTTTGGTACCTCAGTATTCCCACATCATCAATCCTTTGACCCTCCCTCCCAACAAGACCTCCAATCCACTGTCCCCTCTTGCTTTCTTACTCTCAGTCATTTCCTTAGCCTGCTCGTTTTCATGAAAGCCCAGCCGAAAGCCCATGGCCCAACTTTACAGTAAGCCTTTTGCAAATATGCCTAATTTCTTCACCTCTCTCTTCCTCCATTGTTTTCATCTAGTAGAGCCCAAACCCTGGTTAAACACATTTGTCCATTTAATCTGTGCTGCATAGGAGCAGCTGAATATCACTAGAGATACATCTATACTATAACTGTCATTAGGTTCATATTGCAGTAAAAGGCATAGCTCTCAGCCCCCCACCACCACCACCACCACTGGCAGCATTCCTGTCACACTTTCCTCCTGTCTTTCTCTAGACCTCCAAGATGCTCTACATCTATAGCTGCTGTACTGTCTTACCTTACATATTCTCAGTCAATTCCAATCAAGCCTCTGTCCCACCTATTCTGATGAGGCTGCTCTTGGTAAGATCACTAATGAATGACCTGCATCTTGCCCAATTGAGTGACAACTTTATTGCTTTGACTTTCACTCTCCTATGTTCAAAACAGTTGACTACTCTCTCTTTGAGTCAGTTTATTCTCTTGACTTCCTTTACTTTATACTTTCTGTTTTTCTCTCTTTGATGATCATTCCTTCTCAGATTTGTTTGATGACTTCTATCTTAATGTTGGATAATACCCCCTACTCTGCTTTAGGGATCTTGCTTTTATCTATCACATAAAGCCTACAAGTTATCTTAACCAACCTCCTGACTAAATTTTATCTATTTGACCATGGCTCTGAAATCTAAATCTTTAGCCCTGACCTCTGTCCAGATTTCCAAACTTACATAACAATCTACTTCATATTTCTTCTTAGATGTCTAGGGAGTATCTAAACTTAACATGGGGGCTAGTTGTGGTGGCTTGTGCCTGTAATCCTAGCACTCTGGGAGGCTGAAATGGGTGGATTGCCGGAACTCACAGGTTCGAGACCAGTCTGAGCAAGAGCCAGACCCTGTCTCTAAAAATAGCTGGGCATTGTGGTGGGTGCTGGACATTGAGTCCCAACTACTTGGTAGGCTGAGGCAAGAGAATCACTTGAGCCCAAGAGTTTAAGGTTGCTGTGAGCTGTGATGCCATGGCACTCTACTGAGGGTGACAAGTGTCTCAAAAAACAAAAATAAATAAACTTAAATTAACTTGGCCAAAACAAAAGTATTTCATTTTTATCTTCAAATTTTCTTTTCCAGTTTTCCTGTTTCAGTGTATACATCTACTCCTTAGTTAGTACAAACCAAAAATCTTGGATTTCTCTCTTTATTTTACCATTTCTCCTCCCTCCAGCCAATCCATCCTGACACATTTATTTCCAAAATATGTCCCAGATTCACTTCTCTCCATTACTACCCTCCTCCCTAGCACCTTCACCTCCTGTCGAGACTGCTATAATAGTCTCCTGGTTGGTCTTCCTTCTTAATACTTTGGTTTCCCTATAATCCATTCACTGCACAGCAGCTAAGAACAACTTTTAAAAATACAAATTAAATAATGTCACTGTCCTCCTTGGTTATAGTTTCCTATCACAATCCCAATGAAATGCAAACTTCATCCTGGCTTACACGACCTGCTGATCTGGCCTGACTGCTCTCTACCCTCCCCCTGACTCACTATGCCCCACCCTCCTGGGACTTTTATTTCTCAATTGCACAAAACTTATTCCTGCCTTTGCACCAACCAGTTCCTACTTAGGAAATTCTTTCCTCTGAGATACTATGGTTAATTTTGTGGAAGATTATTCTTTTAAAGTGACCTCCTCAGAGAGATCTTCAAGGGCCACCTCATCTAAAGTACTTCCAGTCACTATCACATCACCCATTCTAATTCTCCACCTAACAAAGGAACTACCATTTCTGATGATTCTTGTTTGTCCATATGTCTCCCCAAAAGGAATTTCCATTCCCTGAATACAAGGATTTTGTCTCACCTTCAGTGCTGTATCCCCCCCAAATTAAAACAGTGTTGATCTCATGGCACGCACATAATAAATATGTGTTGCATGAATTAAGGAAGGATGGAATGAGTGAAAAAAATATGTAATTATTGTTGTAATAGTTGCCTTCCAAGATTCTTCAAGCTAATATTTTCCAATTTGTGAAGATGTGATTCAAGTATTGAAAGCAATCGAATAATCATTTCATCCTGATAATCTTTTTATATGTATATATATAATATGTATGTTTGTTTCTTGACTCTTCAAAATTTCCCAATATTTATGGGTCACAATTTATTTTCTACCCTCTATAAATATAATGTTAAGACATTTTTCTTCTTGTCAATTTCATGGGTGACAACCACATAATTCATTTACAACTAGAAGCAAGTCCATGAAAGTAATCACAACAAAGGTAAGCAAAGTGTACATGATGGTTCTACATAAGTAAGGCCAAAACAATATATGGATACAAAGAAATACACCATGACTAGCCAGCCATTTGGCATCAAGCAGCTTCTATTTTTTTTTTTTTTAACTTAACTGAAAGGTTCACTCCAGGAGGCCGAGACAGGTGGATTTCTTGGGCTCAGGATGTGGAGACCAGCCTGAGCAAGACGAGATCTCATCTCTAAAAATAGATGGATGTTGTGGTGGGCACCTGTAGTCCCAGCTTCTTGGGAGGCTGAGGCAAGGGGATCACTTGAGCCCAAGAGTTTGAGGTTGCTGTGAGCTGTGATGCCACAGCACTCTACCCAAGGCAACAAAGTGAGACTCTGTCTCAAAAATAAATAAAATAGGACAGCACCTGTGGCTCAAAGGAGTGGGGAACTGGCCCCATATGCCGGAGGTGGTGGGTTCAAACCCAGCCCCAGCCAAAAACTGCAAAATAAATAAATAAATAAATAAAATAGAATAAAGTAAAATATCTCCCTGGTCCCTTGGCACTTTGAGGACAAACACACCAGCTCCTCATTGTGGCTTTCAACGCTTTCACATGCTCTTGCCCCAGCTACCCCTCCACCATCATTTCTTGACATTGCTTTCATTTCCACTGTACACTTCGGGGATGTAGTTTTCTGAGCCCATTGCAATTTCCTCCTACTTAACTGTTGCAAATGTTATTCTATATGCTTGGAATATTCCCTACACTTATTCTGCATTTACCTGTCTAATTCCAACTCACCCCTAAGTTTCACCCCACCTCACATACCCCCCCCCAAACTACATTGCCTATGTGTGGCTATTATTTTATACTCGAGCTTATTAAAGAGGAGGCACTTTGGGGCAGAGACTCCAGGCCACATGACAAACTTGTCCGTAAGTTGCATCTTTCGACTACCTTCTCTTGCTCTGAGTACATGCCACCCCAAATTTTCAGTTATATTTGGCTTCCTAGGCAGTTTTGTATTTAAAAATGAAGTGCACTGGTCCTGTTGATGCAGCACAATTCACTTAATGATTTTATTGTCCTTTGTAAATTAATAAGATGACATTTCAGTCTCTGTAAGCTTGGATAATATGAGTCTACCAAAAGAATAATTTACTTTCAAGGTGCTGGCAAAAATTAAGTTTTCAACCTGCAAAGCAAAGATTCAGAGCCTGTCTTACAGTGAATGTGCCAACATAAATGAGCTTTCTGAGGCCTCTTGACATTAGCCACCTGGCCTTCCTATGTGACATAAGGAGAATGATGAGCTATACAGGACTTAGGCCTATAGGACTTCTATCTCCCCTTTTAGTTTGATGGAAACTCAGTGGCGGAAGATCCCAGAGGCCATATAATTCAAATAGTACACTCCTTAAACTCATGGATTACTCAGAATGTTCTGAAATTTTAAGGTAATGCATTGTAGTAAGGCCTCCAATAAATGGTCCTCTGTGAAATACTAATCTGAAAATGTATTATTACATAGAGCTCGGGGATAGGAGCATCAGTGAGGAACAGAGATGATAAAGTACTTTTGGTAATATAAGCATAATTAATAGTTAAATTATTTTAGAAGAATATTCTAGCAAAAGTAGTATTTAAGTCATCACTCTCAAGTGACATCAAAGGAAGTTTAATATTAAAATTTGGAAGATAAACATGAGAAATAACATTTAAAATATATATATATATTGAGACAGAGTCTCAAGCTGTCTCCTTAGGTAGAGTGCTGTGGTGTCACAGCTCACAGCAACATCAAACTCTTGAGCTTAAGCAATTCTCATGCTTCAGTCTCCCAAGTAACTGGGACTACCGGCGCCCACCACAACTCCCAGCTATTTTTGTTGTTGTTGTTGTTGTTATTGTTGTTGTTGTTGCAGTTGTCATTGTTGTTTTTAGCAGGCCTGGGCTGGGTTCCCAGGCCTCAGGGTATGTAGCTGGCGCCCTACCCACTGAGCTACAGGCACCACCCTTAATGTGCCTTTTAAAACCGTTTGCAGGATAATATTTGTTACAGGTTAGTTATCTTAAAATGGAATCCAAAAGTATATTTTATTGACAGATTTTGGTTAATATACCAAATGGACATTTAGATGAATACAAAGGCAAACAAAAACTTGATATGGGAAGAAAATTAAAGAACAACTTTGAAAAACTATAACACCCCTTGTCTTCTTTTTTCCTAATGCTTTTTTCCTTAGATTGTGAAGCATGGTACAGCCTTTAAGAAAAATTGTTAGCTTTTGCAATTCATTTGAAATCTGGATTGCAATATTGTTTGTTCAAAAAACTATACTGTTTATGCTGTTATGATGGTATAAGATGGTGGGAAGAAATTCCAAACTAATAAATAACTTAGTTTTGTCATGAGAGGTAACGAAAAGAGATATATATAGATACATGTATCTATATATAGATTTTTTTTTTTTTTGCAGAGCTTCCCTCTGTTCCCCAGGCTATAGTGCTATGGTGTCACCCTAACTCACAGCAACCCCAAACTCCTGGGTTCAAGTAATCCTTCTACTTCAGCCTCCCAAGTAGCTGGGGCTCCAGACACCTGCCACAATGCCCAGTCAGTTTTTCTAGTTTTTAGTAGAGACATCCTCTCCCTCTAGTCTCAAACTCCTGAGCTCAAGGGATCCTGATGCCTCTGCCTGCCAGAGTGAGCCACCATGCCTAACAGATAAAATTTCTTAAATCATGTTATATGCTAAAGAAAAATTCTGAAATAGCAAATAATCAACATAGTAGAGTAACGTTACATTGAAAAGTTAAGGATATTGTTAGGCAAATAAATATATTTATTATTCCATATTGATAACCTCACTAAATTGAAAATTCTGCAAGGTAGAATGGAATAAAGAGATCTCTTGTGCCTCTTGCTCTGACTTGGAACGTTGAAGACACTCGGAAAAACCAAGCCAATTTTTAAGCCTTGCCATTTGAAACTACTTAGTCAGTTTTCAAGCCTGCATAGTAGGTAGTTTCTGACCCCCACTAGAAAGTTGCCTTGAATAATTATGCCAACAGTTTAAGGGCATTCATATCCATTTTTGCTTTGTTTCACTTTATTTAATTTATTTATGTCTTGTTTGTTTCTATTATTTGAAGAATTATTATCTATTAAAGTGTGGGATAAGTATAAATCCTCTAAAGTGGCAGTCCCCAAGACTTTTGGCAGCAGGGATCAGTTTCATGGCAGACAATTTTTCCAGGGTGGGGAACATTAGATTTTCGTAAGAAGCACACAGCCTAGACCCCTTGCATGCACAGTTTACAGTAAGTTCACACTCCTGTGAGAATCCAATGCTGATCTGACAGGAGGCGGAGTTCAGGTGAGGACAGGAGTGATGGGAAAGGCTGTAAATATATAAATACAGGTGAAGCTTCCTTTGCTGGCTTGCCCAAGGCTCACCTCCTTCTGTGCCATCTGTTTTCTAAGAGGGCACCAATTGGTCAGCTCTAAGAAAATGTTTCTCATATCTTTTATTTATAGTTTAACTTGCTTCCTCAAGCAATAATTCATTTAGGAAGTTTTATTTATTTTTTTTTCCATGAAAAAGAAGTACCATGTTTTGAAACCTAGGTTTGACAGGACAATAAAATCTACCCGTGTTTGTCAAATGTTCTGTAATTCAATAAGTAAAGATAAAATAAAGGACTACCAAGGTTGATAAAAATTAATAGATTTTAATTTAAAAGAAGCTTTAATAAGAACTTTTCAAAAAAAAAATTTTTTTTTTTTGAGATAGAGTCTTACCATGTCACCCTCAGTAGAGTGCTATTGCATCACAGTTCACAGCAATCTCCAACTCTTGGGTTTAAGCAATTCTCTTATCTCAGCCTCTCAAGTAGCTGGAACTTCAGGTGCCCACCACAACACCTGGCTTTTTTTTGTTGCAGTTGTCATTGTTGCTTAGCTGACCCGGGCCAGGTCATGTTTGAACCCACCAGCCTCAGTGCATGTGGCCGGGGTAGTAACCACTGTGCTGCGGGGACCAAACCAGAACTTTTCAATATTGAGAAAGATTATTCTGTTGAATATTGCAAACATTTTGTATGATTTTTGGAATAATTTACACAATGATAGGAAGCTGAAATGGCTGTTTACTTTCTCTGTGTTATTTTATATATTGTAACTTTTTTTGCCAAGATAACATAACTCAACAGAAAGTTTGTAGCTAACATGGAGTACTTAGTAGCACTATTCTGAGCTTCTTACATTATTTCATTTACTCCTCAAATCAATCCTGTAAGATACAAAATACCCAGCTTCAGATAGATTAAATAACTTGCCCAAACCAAGAAGTGATTGAGCAAAGGTTTGAAACCAGATTGCTGTATTATTGCATATTACACGTTTTACATATTTCCATTATTTATTGTCTTCCCCTTTCATCAGAATACAAGAGCAAACCAGATACAATTGTGGATGCCTGTAATCCCACCTACTTGGGAGACTGAGGCCGGAGGATCTCTTAAGCCCAGGACAATATAGCAAAACCCCATCTCCAAAAAAAATATGTTTAAAGGCAGGACATTCATTTTCTTTTGTACATTGCTATCTCTCCAATGCTTCAAAGAGTATCTGTCACATAGTAAGTACTTGAAAGTATGTGTGAAGTGAAAAAAAAAAAAAATGTTTTTTAGTGTGTGGAATGAATAAATGAGTAAAGACAAACAAAAATGCAGTTCTCTTTGGTTTTAAGAGTACAAGTTATTTTAAAAGGAAAAATGGGGAAAGTGAAAAGTGAACAAATGCAAAGGAGAGTTTTTATTTTGCAAAATGCAAACCCTCATGTCAGTGCGGGAATGGAGAAAATCTCCCGCCCACCTTTCCAGGAAGAGATTAATATAAATGACACGGGCTGGGCGCTCATTGCTCAGTAGTTATGGCACTGGCCATATACACTGGGGCTGGCAGGTTCAAACCTAGCCCAGGCCTGCTAAACAACATATGACAACTGCAACAACAACAAAAACAACAACAACAAATAGCCAGGTGTTGCAGCAGGCGCCTGTAATCCCAGAGTCTCACTACGTCACCCTTAATAGAGTGCGGTGGCATCACAGCTCACGGCAACCTCCAACTCGTGGGCTAAAGCTATTCTCTTGCCTTAGCCTCCCAAGTAGCTGGGACTACAGATACCCACCACAACACCCAGCTATTTTTAGAGACAAGGTCTTGCTCTGGGTTAGGCTGGTCTCCAACTCCTGAGCTCAAGCAATCCACCTACCTCGGCCTCCTAGAGTGTTAAGATTACAGGCACGAGCCACCGTGCCCAGCCTGTTTTATTCTTTTATAACTTCCTAGATTTGAAGCCTGGATCTGACCTTTTAGGTATATTTTCCCTCTCTAATATAAACATTAAAGACTATTTTTTTTAAAGAAAAACTATCCATTTTTGTCTTTTCAGAATTTTTTATATGTATTTTTATTACCATCCAAGTTTAAGTAGTTTTAAATTCCTATTACAATTTTTTCTCTGAGACACGAGCTTCTTAAATGTGTCTTAAAATTTCAAAACACATTATATTTTTTAAAAATCTTAAAATGTACTTTTAATATCCTTGTTTGTCTTCAGATTGTATAAATCTTTTACTTTTACTAAAAATTTCCAAGTAAACTTTTTGAGGTCTTGCATCTTCAAGGCTACTTTTAAAAATGCAGTTATACTTCAGTTGCATTGTGTTTAGAGAATATGTTCCACATATTGTAGTTCTTATAAAGTTTTCCCTTTGGGGTGGCATCTGTGGCTTAAGGAGTAGGGCACCAGCCCCATATATTGGAGGTGGTGGGTTCAAATCCAGCCCTGGCCAAAAACTACACCAAAACAACAAAAATAAAATAAAGTTTGCTCTTTCACCATTTTCTGGGATTGTTTACAAATAAATGTTTCATTAGCACCTGAAAGAAAAAATATGTAATACATTGTCAAGTGAAGGATTTTATATATTCCATTAGATTAAACTTGTTAATTGTATTGTTTAAATCCTCTGTACTCCCCCTGACATTTTTGTGATTAATTATTGATATAGATATGTTTAAAACTCCCTCTAAGTGGCTGTTTTGTTAACTTCTACTTTATGTATTTTAGAGTTGTGCTATGCTGGTATAACTTGAGAGTTATTAAACCTTGGCAAAATGAATCTTCTATCACTGTGTTTACCCTTATCCACTAATGTTTTTTGTTTTAAAATATAGAGGAAGAAAAAACATCTTTTTCCTCTACATGTTGTAAGTTCATTGGCTGGAACTCTGCAAATTAGAGTGACATGAGAAATTAAAAAGAGAAAAATAAACCACTTTATCCATGTGTGTACCAGATATATACATGTGGGAACTTGGTGATGACGACCTCAAAGTGGCAGTTCGAATTTGAACTTGTGCAGCACCTTAGCAAAGAGTAATAATCGTGTAGAGAATTGACAGGACAAAGGAAAAGGACTTAGAGTTTCTATGACAAGTAAATCATGGCAAGGCAAATGAATGTATGTGGAAACTCACAGTAGATAATGTCATTGAGCAAGACCTGTTTGTGTAGACTCTGTCTTGGTTCCATCCCCTCTCTAGTGATAAGATTCTTGTCCCTTTTCCATGGGAGAAGAGGGAGTGGAGGAGGCATGTGGTTCATTTATGTCCCACTCTCGGGTAGATGGGGAAGGGCAGAAAGCTTGTTGGTATCTTCTTTTTGTCAATTGCCTTCAGCTCAAAATAATCCTTGTGTCGAAGTGATACATTTCAGGATGACATTCTCTGATCTCCTTCAAAAGTCTATTTTGTCTGATATGAATATAGTTTGGTCTGGTATAACTATATTTGATCAAAAATATAACTATATTTGATTAATATAGCTTTTTACATCCCTTAACTTTCTTTTTCTGTTTTAAGCAGTGGTGTGCTGATACATGGTGATCATTCAGCTCTCTGAGGAGGGAAATTTGTAGAAATTACTGACTTCTGGCTCGGTGCCTATGGCTTAAGGTAACAGCCACATACACCTGAGCTGGCGGGTTTGAATCCAGCCCGCGCCCGCCAAACAACAATGACAGCTGCAACCAAAAAATAGCCGGGTGTTGTGGCAGGCACCTGTAGTCCCAGCTACTTGGGAGGCAGAGGCAGGAGAATTGCTTGAGCCCAGGAGTTGGAGGTTGCTGTGAGCTGTGATGCCACGGCACTCTACCTAGGGCGACAGCTTGAGGCTCTGTCTCAAAAAATAAAAAGAAAAAGAAATTGCTGATTTCCATTATGTCAGCATTTCCATTTGGGGTTTCTAGGAAAACTATAGGATACTCAGTTAAATCTAAATTTTAAAGAAACAGTGACTAACTTTTAGTATAAGTATATTCCAAATATTTCATGGAAAATACTTCTATTTAAAAGGATTTGCAGCTCAGCATGGTGGCTCACACCTGTAATCCTGGGACTTTGGGAGGCCATGGTGGGAAGATCACTTGAGGCCAGGAGTTCAACACTAGCCTGGGCAACATAGTGAGACAGCTGGCTCTACAAAACATTAAAAAAATAAAAATAGTTGGGCCTGATGGTGTGCACTTGTAGTCTCAGCTGGAGCAGGCTGGAGAGGCTGAAGCAGGAGGATCAGATGAACCCAGGAATTTGAAGTTACAGTGACCTACGTTGTGTGCCACTGCACTCAAGCCTGGGTGACAGAGAAAAACTCTGCCTCAAATAAAGCGTTCGCAATTTATCAGAAGTCAAATTGAACTAGTTGTCCTGTACTTTTATTTGCCAAATCCAGCAACCCCATTTCTACCAACATAATGTCATTGAATGCAAAGTTGGCTTGAATGCAAAGTTAGGAAGATGTTGATGTTCACAATCAACTCCTCTCCTTCTCCTTCTTCTCCTGCTTCTTTTTTTTTGAGACAAAATCTTACTCTATTGCCCAGGCTAGACATCAGCCCAGCTCACAGCAACTTCAGACACCCAGGTTCAAGTAATCTTTCTGTTTAAGCCTCCTGAGTAGCTTGGACTACAGGCCCCTGCCCCAATGCCTGAGTAATTTTTTTTTTTTTTTTTAATAGAGATAGCAAGTATCTCAATGTTGCTCAGTTTCATCTCGAGCTACTGAGCTCAAGTGATCCTCCCACCTTGGCCTCCCAGAGTGCTAGGATTACAGGTATGAGCTACCACACCTTGCCCCGGCCCGCGGGGCTAGTTCAGCAGGGACCTAGGGCATGGGGCTGAGAGAGTGAGAGAAACAAGAGACACGAAGAAGCGGAGAGCAAGACAGGATTCTGATCAAGCTCCCAAAAACTTTATTTTTTAACAGCTATATAAACACAAGCGGCGGGAGGAAGTGTGCTCAGGGGTATGAGAGGGTGGGGAATTCCCGGAGCAGGTGTGGTAATCCAACATCAGAATGTTCATTTCGCCTAGGGCAGTAACCTTCCAAGCACATGACTTATAGCAATAAGTTTCCATGGTGAGCTTGCTCTTAAGTTTTTGGCTCCCAGCATCTCCTCCCTTTTTATTTATTTATTTATTTATTTATTTATTTATTTATATTTATTTTTTTGAGTGAGGCGGCTTAGGTGGGAACGAAGAATGAACGTCTCATCTATGGATAAGTGAGCATTGACCTATGGGGGGAAGTATTGATCTGATTCCTCCCGCAGGATTCAGAAGTTCCCGCATTCTAGATGGCTCTTGGTGTCTTTTGGAGACGAGAGGCAGAGCCTTTCAATGGTGTGGTCCTTCAGCGGACAAGTCAAATATTGACACCAACCTCTATGCAAATCAGGTTTGCTTCCAAGGGGACTCAGAGTGGACGATAGTGTCTTCCCTTTGCAGTGCTTTGCCTCGCACCCCATATAGGTACCCACATTGTGTTCACATTGGGATGAACCAATGTGCACAGATCTGAGTTCTATGCAGCTCCCAAAGGAGATCCATCGTTCTCAGGTTCTGCCAGGCCTCTATCAACCAAATCGAGTCTGTGATAATATATTTGTAAGGGTTTAGATAGCCAGGAGTCAATTTGTTTTGTTTTGTTTTGTTTTTTATAAAATCAGTTAACCTGTTGAGCATAAAGGGTCCAGTAATTTTTACAGTTAGGGTGAGTTTGATCAAATAGAAAACATAGGGCTGGGGCAACATTTCTGGGCTGAGCTTT
>CAUYPK010005155.1:0-23391 GCA_963574355.1 Loris lydekkerianus | reverse complement strand
TGGCTATAGTTCATTCATTTTCATTGCTGTATAAAATTCTGCTATATGAACAGACTACAATTTAATTGTCCAGTCTACCAGTAGAAGATGTTGGATTGTTACCAGTTTTTGGCTATGTGACATTCTAGTACTTGTCTTTTGGTGAACACGTGTACATTTTAGGGTTGGTTGTACAGCTAACGGGGATTGCTGGGTCATAGTATAGGAGAGTTCCAGTACTCGCCTACACTTGGTATTTTCCACTCTTTAATCATAGTCATTCTGGTAGGTGTGGTGTCTCATTGTAGTTTTAATTTGCATTTCCCTGCTGATGAATGAAGTTAAGCACTTCTTTATATTTATTGCCATTTGGACAGCCTCGTCTGTGAAATGCCTGTTCCAGTCTTTAGTCTTTAAAAAAAAAAAAAAAAAAAAAAAAAAAATTGGGTTGTGGGGCAGTGCCTGTGGCTCAAGGAGTAGGGCTCTGGCCCCATATACCGGAGGTGGTGGGTTCAAACCTGGCCCCGGCCCAAAAAAATTGGATTGTGTGCTTTTTTCATGGTATTTTGCAGGAGGTTGTTATTTCATATATGGATATATGGAGCCCCTTCAAGTCCCTGGGCTGTTTCGGTGGGCTGTGTTAGCCCTGGCTTTGGCTCCTCTCTTTAACCAGGTGATTTCTACCGAACACCTCCACCTCCGTTTTTGGCTGGTCACAGGTGCCCAAATGCACATTCTCTGCTGCTGCTACTGTTAATGGCAGCTAACACTGGATGCCCCTGCCACAGGCCTGGCAGCGTACTCCGTACTCTACATATTAATTCATTTAATTGTGCCCCTTAACCCGCGAAGAAAGTATTGTCATTATCTCCATTTATAAATGAAAGAAGTGAAGCTCACAGCTGATCTAGCTCCGGAGTCTGAGTGTGTGTGGTCAGATGCTACTTTGCACAGCATCTGTCCTCTAATTTTCTTGTCCTGTTGTTTGTCCTGTCATTTTTAGTGCTTCTTCACAAGCACTCACTCCATCTTAACATCCAGGATGATGGTAGGGTTGATTCAGCTCCAGACAGTTCTATGGTGACAGCTGTGACAACAGCTCCTATTTCCCAAGTCCTGGGTTAAATTTTCCACCTCTTCCCTTCAACCCTGGGGGAGAAGCACCATTATCAGCCCCATTTTACAGGTGAGAAAACTGAGGGCTGGAGAGGTTAAAGGACATGCCCACGACCACACAGCTCTGGATGGATGGTAAAGCCAGGACCTACACTCTGCCTGACTCTTTCCTGTGACTGAGATCACAACTCTGCTAGAGGTCGTGGCCTGTGACACAGTGATTACATGAGACCTACAGACAGATTTTGTTTGCTTGTGAGAAGAGTAATTTTTTTGGCTTGGGGTCTGGTTCGATAAGGTTTAGAAATTTGACTGCTTTTCAAAAAACTGGGTCCAAGTTGCTATATGGTGACTATCTGCTGGAGCTAAGTAGCAGCTGCTCTTTTGGGCTGGTTGGCACAATTCTAACCCCACTCGGCTTCCTCCTTGCTTGGCCAGCCAGTTGAGCAGTAAGATGTGAGTGTTCCCGCCTCCCCACATATGCACCTCAGGATCAGGGGTTAGAATCACCTCTGATAGTCTATGCTTCCCACTCCCTCTCCCCCTCCCTGCTATTCAGCTAGTGGCAGTGGTGAGACTTGGTTTCCTATAGGAATGTGTTTCTCTGTGTTGTGTTAGGGCAAGATGAAGGTCAAAAACTTCCATATACCTGTTTCCCAAAGGTGTCATTTGTGTCACACTAAACTGGAAAGACCATAGAATTAAGAACTGGATTGAAGTCTTGCCTCTGCCTCTAATTTACACAAGCAAGTCAAGCATCCTCACATAGCCTCCATTTCCTCTATAAAATAATGCCTGCCTGCCCACATACCAAGATTCAGTGGGCAGCACTAGTGAGCTCATGATGGGGAAAGTACTGTACTTTGTACCTGGGGATTCACTTGTACAGGGTAGTTGGTGTCCTCAGCCAAGCTGAGCATCCCTGACCTTTAGGACGCTTAGCTGGGCCCTCAGTGGGGAAAAGCTCAGGGCTTAGGGTTGTGCTTGAGGCTGGATGATTGTGTTTGAGGGAGAGCATCCAAGGAACTGCTCCAAGGCTTGGATATGATTTGAAGTGTGCTGCTGGGGCCGCCCTGTCAGTTAGCTCTTCTCTCATCTGCTGGCACTCTTCCATCTGTTGGAGGCGGGCTGTGCTGGGCCATGTCTGCCCTCTAATCTGTCCCCTCTACGAGCACCTGCTGGAGGGCTCAGGGCTCAACTGGACTATGAAAGGATCATCTTGATAAAGCCAGTTAATCTGTGATACTCACCTAATCTAACCCCATGTATTTTGGGGTGTGATTTGTTATTTCTAGCACAAAGTTCACTTAGCACTTGGCTCAGCCAGATCCTGTGCCGGATGCTGGAGGTGAACAGGCATTTCACAGACAGATGTGGTTATGGTCATTACCAAAGGAAGCCCCAGTGGCCTGGGCTCAGGGTTACTGAGGGGATGCAGTGGATGGTGAGGCTAGAACAGATAGTTCGGGACTTTGGGCTTTATCTTGTGGATAGTAGGTTTTTGACAGTTCCCAGGGAGGGTCCATTAGCTCATGAGAGGAGAAGCAGGAAGGTGAGAACGTGAGTTGAGTTTGAGGCTTTGTGGAATAAGAAAGTTGTGGGTTGGAGATCTGAGGGATGTTGGTAATATTAGGTGATAGAGGGTAGTCTATAAATCAAACCATACAGAGGGAGAGGGGAAGAATGAAAAGTGAAGTAGTTCAGCCCTTTTAGGTTACAGATGAGCAAATAGGGTCCAGAGGAAAGTCATTTGCTTACTGCCTCACTAGTGTCATTAATCCATTCATTAAAAAAAAAAAAAAAAATTGGGGGGGAGGTGGATATCATCTCACTTTGTCACCCTCGGTAGAGTACGTGGCATCACAGCTCACAGCAACCTCAAACTCTTGGGTTCAAGCGATTCTCTTGCCTCAGCCTCCCGAGTAGCTGGGACTACAGGCGCCTGCCACAACGCCCAGCTATTTTTAGAGACAGGGTCTTGCTCTGACTCAGGCTGGTCTCAAACCAGTGAGCACAGGCAATCTACCCCCTTGGCCTCCCAGGGTGCTGGGATTACAGGCATGAGCCACCTTGCCTGGCCTTCAATAAATATTATTAAATGCCTGCTGTATACTAGGAGCCTTTCTAAGTGCTGGGATACTGAAGTGAGCAAAACACTCATGGAACTTACATTCCAGCAGGCAGATTCAGAAAGCAAATAGGTCAAATGATGGTAAATGCCATAAATGAAAATAAAGCAGTGAAAAGAGACTAAGGAGGGGCTGGGGAGTGGATATTTTACATGAGAAGGTCAAGGAAGGCCTCACTGATATGGTGAAATTTGAGCTAATACCTCATAGAAGAAGAGAATGAGCCTTGCAGATGAATGAGGAAAGAATGTTCCCCAAAATTAGAACCACATGTGCAAAGGCCTGAGGCAGGCGTGTACTTGGCTTTTGAATTAAGCTGATGTGAGGCTGGGCACAGTGGCTCACGCATAATCCCAGTACATTGGGAGGCCAAGGCAGGAGGGTCACATGAGGCCAGGAGTTTGAGACTAGCCTGAGAAACATAGTGAGACGCCCATCTCCACAAAAAAAAAAGTTTAAAAACTCGCCAGTTGTACTGGCACATGCCTAAAGTCCCAGCTGATCAGGAGGTTTAGGCAGGAGGATCATTTGAGTCCAAGAGTTTGAGGTTGCTGTGCACTGTAATCATGCCACTGTACTCCTGCCTGAACAACAGCTCTAACCCACCTATGGACCTATGACAGGAGGCAGGGAAGCAGGGAGACCAATTAGGAGGTTGCAGGTCAGGTGAGATGGCTCACACCTATAATCCTAGTACTCTGGGAGGCCTAGGCGGGAGGATCCTTTCATCTCAGGAGTTCGAGATCAGCCTGAGCAAGAACTAAAGTAGAAGGGAAAAAACTAATCAGATGTTATGGTGGCTGGGTCCCAACTACTGGGGAGGCTAAAGCAGGAGGATGGCTTGAGCCTAGGAGTTTGATATTGCTGTGAGCAATGATGCCACAGCACTCTATCAAGGGTGACCAAAGTGAGAAACTGTCTCAAAAAAAAAAGGGGGGGAAGTGGTTGAAGTAATCCAGACGTGTGGGATGGGAAGATGATAGTGGCTGGGGTTGGAGTGCTGCCAATAGAGGGCTGAGAGATGCTTGGCCTCTGGATAGATGTTTTACTTACTTACTTATTTATTTATGTATTTATTTTTGAGACAGGGTCTCACTATGTCACCCTCAGTAGAGTGCCATGGCATCATATCTCACAGCAACCTCAAACTTCTGGGCTTAAGCGATTCTCTTGCCTCAGCCTCCCAGTAGCTGGGACTACAGGCACCTGCCACATCATACGACTATTTTTTTGTTGCAGTTGGCCCTGGCCGGGTTTCGAACCCGCCAACCTTGATGTATGTGGCTGGTGCCGTAACTGCTATGCTACAGGCACTGAACCTGGATAGATGTATTTTAATAGCAGAGCCAGCAAAGTTAACTAATGAATTTACTGTTTGAGGAATATGAGGAAAAAAAGAGCCCAGGTATGATGGCTCATGCCTGTAATCCTAGCACTCTGGAAAGCTGAAGCTGGAGTATCCCTTGAGCTCAGGAGTTTGAGACCAGCCTGAGCAAGAATGAGACCCTGTCTCTACCAAAATTAGAAAAACCAGCTGGGCATTCTGGCAGGTGCCTGTAGTCCCAGCTACTTGGGAGGTTGAGGTAGGAAGATTGCTTGAGCCCAAGAGTTTGAGGTTGCCATGATGATGCCCCAGCACTCTACCCAGTGTGACAGAGTAAGAGTCTGTCTCAATAAGAAAAAAAAAAAGATTCTTAAGATTTGACATAAACAACCAGAATGTGGAGTTGCCACTAGGTAAAGATTATGTGATGAGTAGATTTTAGGTGAGAAGGTAGGAGTTCAGTTTGGGACAGGTTAAGTTAGAGACACCTTGTAAACATCTACCTAGAGATTTCAAGTAAGCAGTAGCACATGACTCCCATTTTAACCCCTTCTCTTACTTTTACATTCTGGTACAGTCTCTCCCTCGCTCTGTGCCCTGTCTTTGTAACTTTCTAATCTCTAGCAATTGATTTGGGCCACTGGGAGCCTCCCCACACTGAGAACTGACCCCAGCCCTCCGCCCCTAGGTTGTGCACAGGGACCTCAAGCCCAGCAACATCCTGTTCGTGGACGAGTCAGGGAATCCCGAGTGCCTACACATCTGTGACTTCGGCTTTGCCAAACAGCTGCGGGCTGAGAATGGGCTCCTAATGACACCTTGCTACACAGCCAACTTCGTGGCACCCGAGGTCAGTGGCTCAGCCTCCTCAACTACAAGAGTGGGGGAGGCTGTGCCCCTCCCAGAAACCCACACCTGCAAGGGCTCTGTGACCTTGGCCTGGGTCCCAACAGAAGATGCAGCCCATGGCTGAGACCCTTATGCTCCCTTTCTGGGGAGTAGCAGGCAAGCATATGTGGCCAGGTGTGTCCCTTAAACTGACTGCCCTCTCCTGCCTTGCTGCCAGGTGCTGAAGCGCCAGGGCTATGACGAAGGGTGTGACATCTGGAGCCTGGGTATTCTGCTCTACACCATGCTGGCAGGGTGAGTGCCCCTGGCCCGGCCCCTCCCCACTGCTCCAGCCCTTGCTTTTTGGCTTGGGTGGGTGGTGCTTGAGTGACAGGAGAGGCTCAGCCCTGCCTCAGGAGGGTCTGAAGATAGAGACGTGAGCCTGCTGTTAGAAGCTCTACCTTGGGAGCTCCCAGCCTGAGGGGAAGACACAGTCTCCTGCCCCACCCCTAGCACTAATAAGGAGGCCAGAGTCTGTGCCCAGACTGTGTGGGCTTTTCTGCAGATACACTCCGTTTGCTAATGGGCCCAGTGACACACCAGAGGAAATCCTGACCCGGATTAGCAGTGGGAAGTTTACGCTTAGCGGAGGAAACTGGAACACAGTTTCAGAGGCAGCCAAGGTGAGTCTGCGAGGCCTGCATGGGGCTCATTTGGAGAAGTAGGTAGGGCCCATCCCTGAGCTTTCCAGCACTTCATGAACAGGTTTCCCGTAGCCTGGTTTCTCCAAGTGGAATATCCCCTGTTGCTGTATTTCTCCAAATAGAGGGTTCTCAGACTGATAGCCCCCCAGCCTTTTTGGGAAATTTGTTTTGTTTGCCGAAACCGAGTCTCACTCTGTCACCCCATGTAGACATCGTGGGGTGCCATGGCATCATTGTAGCTCACTGCAACCTCAAACTCTTGGACTCAAGTGATCCTCCTGCTTCAGCCTTTGGAGCACCTGAGACTAGGTGCATGCCAGGACACCCAGATAATTTTTTTTTTCTATTTTTAGTAGGGATGGACTCTTGCTCTTGCTCAGACTGGTCTCAAACTCCTGAGCTCAAGGGATCCTCCCACTCAGCCTCCCAGAGTGCTAGGATTACAGGTGTGAGCCACTGGGCCCGGCCCCCCAACCTTATTGAATAACTTGGTGTTCATTCACTGACCCTTCTCATGTTCTGGGCCAATGGGAGCAGAGGGCTGCATAATTCAGTCGCTGCCTGTCAATACTTAATGTGGTGGCAGATATAGGCTGCACACAAGGAACAGAGATGCCAGGCCACAGGGAGACCAGTCCTCTAGGCCAGGGGCACGGGCAATGGACAGAGCAGAGCAATTGGCCCTGCCGAGCAGAGTGTCTTGTCAGAGGAGGTAACACGTGAGTATCAGCAAAGTTCAGTATCAGCAAAATTTCTGGCTATTGGGAACCTGTGCCAGACACGGGGTTGAGCCCTTTATGAACAGCAGCGCATCACAGCAGCCTGTGAGGCAGGTGTTGCTAGTCCTGTTTCACAGAGAGGAAACGGAGAGTCAGAGAGTCGAAGTAATTCATCCAGGGCACTCACTTGACAAGTTGAAAAGTCAGCGTTTGAACATGAGTCTACCTGACTACAAAGCTTAGGCTCTTCCCACCTTCCCATATGACTTTTTGAAGGTGAAGGGGACAAGGAGAAAGGCCTAGAGCAGCAAAGGCCCAAAGAAAGGAATGTCTCGGTGGTGTTGGGAGCCTGGAGCAGTATGGGGAGTGGGGTGCAGGGGCTGTGCGGGCGGGAGATGGTTACCTTCCCGTCCCCATCACTGGGACACAGCTGTCTGATTCCTGCTGCCCCTCCCACCACCTCCTTGCCCACTGTGCCCCAAGGACCTGGTATCTAAGATGCTGCACGTGGACCCCCACCAGCGCCTCACAGCCAAGCAGGTCCTGCAGCACCCATGGATCACCCAGAAAGACAAGCTTCCCCAGACCCAGCTGTCCCACCAGGACCTGCAGCTTGTGAAGGTATGGCCAGCCAGCTGGGTGCTGGGCATCTGCAGGGGTAGGGCCAAGGTGGCATGAGCACACACTTGAGGTAGCAGAGCCAGGAGATATCATGTCTGTATCAGGCGCCTTGAGGTGAGACAGAGGAAAAGACACAGCCCTCAGAGAGCCCCAGGCTAACATGCAGTGGTGTCACAGTGCACTCCTGGGCCCCCAGTCCTTTGGAGGCCACAGCTCCTGACCTCTGAAGCCTCCATTTTGAAGGAGGAGACAGCCCTGATGACCACAAAGGACCATTGAGGCTGGATTAACAGTGGGTTGGGTGGGCTGTGGAACATGGGATGGGTCTGCACCTCCCACCACTGTAAACTGACCTCCCCACAACCATAAACTGACCTCCCCACCACCACCCTCTCTCTCAGGGAGCCATGGCAGCCACATACTCCACACTCAACAGCTCCAAGCCCACCCCGCAGCTGAAGCCCATTGAGTCATCTATCCTGGCCCAGCGGCGAGTGAGGAAGCTGCCGTCCACCACCCTGTGAGGGGCCAGGGCTGTCAGGCCACAGGGCAATGCTAGCTTGATGGATACAGCATCCTTCCCAGCAGGAACAGGCCCAAGCCACAGGGTCAGAGGGAGCTGGAACCCCAAAGGGCCCGGGAAGCAGCCAGCCCAGATCACCCCTAGTGAGGGTGTGAGAAGTGCCTTCTTCCCCAGGACAGACTCTTCTCAGCTCAGGCTCTCCACGTGGAAAGTGATTCACTGTACAGACACTTTTTTTTTTTTTTTTTTTTTTTTTTTAAGGAAAAAATGATATCAGACACCATGGATTTTTTACAAGATCCATTTGCCTTTCTGGGACTGGAAATAGCCAGTGCAGCCCCAGGAGGGGCATCGAGTCACATTAGGACTTTCTGTGGCTGAGACTCCTTAGAGCAGCTCCATGTGGACCCCCACAACAGGCCATCTGTAGCCTCTGCACACACCTCCAGGGTGGTCCAGTGTCACTTTAGAACCTCTGGCTATTTGCAGAACTCACTCTGTCCTCACAACTCCTTTTTCGTTCTGTTCTGCTGGGGGTTCTAGAACCACTTTGTTAGAGGGGAAGACCCACACCCTGCTGTCTCCCAGCTCCAGGCACCAGCGTCTACATCAGCCTGCCAGTGGGTCCCCTGCGGTCAGGTTGGGCAGCCCCAGGGAGAGGATGCGGAAAGCACTTTTTGGCCAACTTCTGTTGGGATCTGCCACAGGACAGAGTTCATGGGAGGCCAGTGGGGTGGCCCATGAGAGGCAGGGGCTTTTTTCATTTCTTCCTCAGCTGGTAACTCAGGGTTCATCTGTTCATGGCCTTTCTAATAAACCTACAATTGCGTTAAAGCATGCTTTTCCTCCCCGAATTTGTCCCCTCTCTGCTATCTGGTGCTGAAGACTTTGGCAGTGACAAAAAATGGGACAGAGCCAATTAGCCCAGCTGCTTGGAACTCAGGTCATTTGGGGAGTGTGTGGAAATCCCCCTGGCAGTGCCCACATGTTCCTGCCAGGGGATTCCATCATGGTTTTTTTTTTTTTTTTTAGCAAGAGTCTCATTCTGTTGCCCTGGGGTTGAGTGCTATGGCATCATCATAGCTCACAGCAAACTCAAACTTTTAGGCTCAAGCAATCCTCTTGCTTCAGCTTCCCCTGTAGCTAGAACTACAGGCGTCCTCTACAACCTGGCTAACTTTTCTGGTTTTAGTAGAGATGGGGTCTTGCTCTTGCTCAGGCTGGTTTCAAACTCCTGAGCTCAAGCAGTCCACCCATCTTGGCCTCCCAGAGTGGCAGGATTGCAGATCTGAGCCACTGCACCTGGTTTATCATGGGATCAATAACAATAACAGAGTTACTGGCTTGGCGCCTGTGGCTCAAGCAGCTAAGACACCAGCCACATACACCTGAGCTGGTGGGTTCAAATTCAGCCTTGGCCTGCCAAACAACAATGACAACTACAACTAAAAAATAACTGGGCGTTGTGGCAGGCGCCTGTAGACCCAGCTATTTGGGAGGCAGAGGCAGGAGAATCGCTTGAGCCCAGGAGTTGGAGGTTGCTGTGAGCTGTGATGCCACAGCACTCTACCCAGGGCGACAGCTTGAGGCTCTGTCTCAAAAAAAAAAAAAAAAAGAATAACAGAATAACAGAGTTGTTAATCACTGGTGACAGAGTGTCAGGCACTGTCCCTTGGCCTTCTGTGTATACTCTCATTTAATACTAATTAAAGTACTAATACTACCTCTGTGAGGTAGATGCTATTATGTTATTATTCCCATTTTATAGATGGAAAAACTGAGGCTCAGAGAAGGGAATGACATTTTCTCTGGGAATAAATCCTTTCTGAGTACCTTTTCTGGCCCCAGTCTAGGTGCTGGTGACCAAGTAAAGTTGAAAAGTCAGTTGAAAAACAATAACCAAGGTCATTGTTTTCATGGGTTTTACCTCCTTATAGAGGAAATGGACAATTAACAAACCCAGGTCAGCTAATGGTGACATGTGCAGAGTTAAATTGGGGTGGGAGATTGGGCAGTGGAGAAGGCCACTCAAGAGATAATCCAGAAATCTGAATGTTGTGATGGAGCCACCATTCTCTGTCTCTTTACCTAGAGTGCAGTGGCATCATCATAGCTCCCTGCAGTCTCAAAATGACTGCTGGGCTGGGAGGCAGAGAGCAGAGTCAGGACAAAGTCCCCTGGTGGGGAAACAGGCTGGGTGTGTGCAGGGACAAGAGAGGAGGCTGATGTACCTATGAGCTCAGAGCCAGGGGTTTTCATAAGATAAGGGTGGAAAGGAGGCAAGGGCCAGTCATGCAGAGCTTTGGAGGCCAGTATCGGGTGTGGGTTTAATTCTAAATGGGATACCTGGGCCCAGTGCCTCACTCCTGTAATCCTGGCACTCTGAGAGACCAAGGTGGATATATCACTCGAACTCAGGAGTTTGAGACCACCCTGAGCAAGAAGAGCTAGACCCCATCTCTAAAAATAGCCAGTGTTGTGGGGGGCACCTGTAGTCCCAGCTACTTGGGAGGCTGAGGCAAGAAGATCACTTGAGCACAAGGGTTTGAGGTTACTGTGAGGTATGATGACGCCATCGCTCTCTACCAGAGAGGCCACCAAGGTGACCGAGAGACTGTCTCAAAAAAAAAAAAAAAAAAAAAAAAAAATTCTAAGTGGAATACAAAATCCTAAAAGAATTTAATTAAGGAGAAAAGTGATATGATTTGATTTACATATCCAAGTTATAATTTGATTTTAAAAAGATCACTCTGACTGTTATGTAGAGAATTGATGAGGTGGAGGTTTGGGGGGAAGCAGGATGACCAGGTTGGTGACTGCTGCGGTAGCCCAGGCAAGGGCTTAGCCTAGGGTGGTGGAGTGGAGAGGAGGAGGGAGAGGACAGGGTCAGGATGTGCTCTGGAGTAAAGCAGGCAGCAGCACTTGCTGGCAGTTTGGGTATAAGGATAAGAGAAAAAGGAGACCTGCCTGAGAACATAGTAAGACCCCATCTTTACACAAGGAGTTTTTTAAAAATGATCTGGGCATGATTGGTGGCACTTACACTCCTAGCTGCTCAGGAGGCTGAAGCAGGAAGATTACTTAAACCCAGGAGTTGGAGATCGGTGTGAGCTATGGTGGATGCCGCTGTACTCTAGCTCAGGAGACAAAGACTCTTTCAAAAACAAAAAGGAAAGGAGATTCAAGCATATCTCTTAAGTTTGGGGGGAAAAGTTAGGGAGGAGTGTGTTTTTTTGTTTTTTGGTTTTTTGCAGTTTTTGGCTGGGTCTGGGTTTGAACCCACCACCTCCAGCATATGGGGCCAGCGCCCTACCCCTTTGAGCCACAGGCACCGCCCAGGGAGGAGTGTGTTTAAGGGAAATCTTTGGAGCCCTGTAGGAGACACCTTTTAAACATCCAAAGGGCAATGTCAAATGAGAGTTGTAATTAGAAGTTGGAGTTCTGGGCGCTGGCCACATACACTGAGGCTGGTGGGTTTGAACCTGGCCCGAGCCAGCTAAAGCAACAATGACAACAACAACAACAACAACAACAACAACAACAACAAAAAAGCCGGGTGTTATGTTGGCCCAACTACTTGAGAGGCTGAGGCAAGAGGATCACTTGAACCTAAGAGTCTGAGGTTGCTGTGAGCTATGACGCCACAGCACTCTACCAAGGGCAACATAGTGAGACTCTGTCTCAAAAAAAAAGAAGTTGGAGTTCAGAGAGAGGTCTGCCCTGGAAATGTAAGTGTGGGAATCATTGGCTTGGAGAAATCCAAGAGACTGTGCTTTTCAAAGTGTGGTTCATGGATCAGCATCATTGATATCATCTGGGAACTTGACAGAAATGCAGAATCTCAGGCCCACCTGTCCCCAGACACGATCAATAGTAATCTGTATTGTAACAAGATAGGCATGTGATTTGTGTGCACTTAAAGGTTGAGATGTGCTGTTCTAGTGATGAGCAGAGAAAGAAGGGAGGCCTGTGCTGAGACCAGGGACACACAGCATTTAAAGATGGAGTGGAGGACTGGGGCTGGCAAGGAAGACAGAGATGACAGCCAGTGAGTGAGGACTGGCCAGTCCAGCAAGATTCGAAGCCTTATGAACCAGGGCCTTTGCTTCCATTACTTCTCAGCCTCCTCGTTACAGCTGAGAAAGCCAGGGCCTTGAGCATGAATAGGTCCTGTTAGGAGGGGAGGAGATTCTGGCCAACAGCAGCTTGGCTTCAGGTGGGAAGGTTCTGAGCCCAGGAGACTTCCCCAGGAGCAGCGAGGGTGGTGTTGGAGCCCAGTGGCACACAGTACTGAGCCCCTGACCTGTGTCATATGTGTTTGACTTCTCTGAGACTCAGTTTCCCCATCTGTGTAACATTTCCTGGGTTGTCCACTATCCAAGGTTGTCCACCCTGGACCCCATCACCCCAGCTAGGAGTGTAAGCATCATCCTCACTCCCCACACTTCCCCATGCAGTCTGCATCCTGGCCCCCTTGGTTCTGCTTCCTAAATATTTTTGGGATTCATTCCCTGGTTTCCATTCTCCCTGCCCTTCTCATATTTTGGTTCTTTGCAGCAGCCTAAAATTCTTTCCAGTCTGTGTGTCCCCGACATGCTTCATTTAGAGTTACAAATCTAACTCAGCATCTGTCCTGAAGTGACTCCTCACTGTCCACAAGATAGAGATGAGGCATCCTTGCCTAGACTCACTGTCCTGTGTCATCTGGCCCCCGATGGAGCTCCAGTATCAGCTCTGGTAACTTGTCCCCAAACTACTCACAAGACCTGAATCTTCCACATTCCTGCCTCCCCTGAATTCTGCTGCCACATTTGCCTGGCTAATTTCTCGTCCTTGTGGGAAAATTCAAATGATGTCTCCAGGAGGCTAACTAGGATACCCAAACTGTTTGGTGTCCCTCCTTTTGGGTCCTCAGACACCCCCATACCCCATCTCTGTGCACCACATTATTTGGGAAATAGCCAATGATGTGTTTTCTCCGCAGTGGTCTGTGAACTGAAGGTGTAGGCTGTGCTTTGTTCATTTCTGTTATCTCGTGTGCTTGGATATTATGTCACGTCAATATTTTGTCATGTCAATATTATGTCATGTCATTATTTTGGACCTTAGCTAGTGTCTGTTGAATGGGTGAGTGAAAGAGAATGCAGGAGCATTGGACTTGATGGTGCTCAGGAAGCACAGACCTGGGGCCTGGAAAGGCATCTGGGGAAGAGGAAGAGAAGCTGGTGCTCAGGGCATTCCCAGGCACCATAGGGAAGATTCAAGAACCAAGAAATGCTAGTGGATGGGGTTAGGGACTAGGGATGGGTGTCTACGGGTGATTCCTCAGTAGCCAAACCCCCACTTCACCTCTCTGAGCTTCAGTTTCCCCATTTCCTAAATGGGGATAATTCCTGCCCATCTCACAGTGTCACTTAAAGATTGAACAACTGAGTAACTATGAATGTATTTAGGAAGGTAAAACACTTGTATAGTTAAGCTCGTTCTAGTTTTCACAAGGTCAAGACAATCCCCTCCAAGAACACTCTGGACCCCAGAAACAGTGAAACACAGTTCTCATCCACCAGCATCTCCAATGTAAACTTCCCTGAGTGCCAGCTCCATGGACAAAACCCACTAACATCTTGGGGAAACAAACCCACATGTCCCCCAGGTTCCAGAGTCACACTTCCCTTTGATGCGTAAATAACAATCCTGAGCTCCCACCCCACAGAATGTCCCCTCATGAAATACTGGTGCTCAAATGATTACCATGTGGAGTGCTGGGTGCCAAGTGCTTTATTTATTTATTCATTTTTTGGAGACAGAGTCTTCCTCTGTTGCCCAGGCTAGAGTGCCATGCTGTCAGCCTAGCTGATAGAAACTTCAGACTCCGGGCGGCGCCTGTGGCTCAGTGGGTAGGGTGCCGACCCCATATACCAAGGGTGTATATACCAAGGGTGGCGGGTTCAAACCCGCCCCTGGCCAAACTGCAACAAAAAAATAGCCGCGCCTTGTGGTAGGCGCCTGTAGTCCCAGCTACAAGGGAATTGCCTAAGCCCAAGAGTTGGAGGTTGCCATGAGCTGTGACACAATGGCACTCTACCCAGAGCAACAAAGTGAGACTGTCGCTACAAAAAAAAAAAAAAAAAAGAAAGAAACCTCAGACTCCTGGGCTCAAGTGATCCTCCTGCCTCAGCCTCTCAAGTATCTGGGACTACAGGCGCCTGCCACAATGCCTGGCTAGTTTTTCTGTTTTTAGTAGAGATGGGGTATTGCTCTTGCTCAGGCTAGTCTCGAACTCCTGAACTCAAGCAATCCATCCACCTGCCTCAGCCTCCTGGAGTACTAGGATTATAGGCATCAGCCACGGTGCCTGGCCTCTTTTTTTTTTTTTTGCAGTTTTTGGCCAGAGCTAGGTTTGAACCAGCAACCTCCCGCATATGGGGCTGGCACACAAATCCATTGAGCCAAAGGAGCTGCCTTTTTTTTTTTTTTTTTTTTTTAATCTGTAATATTACCACCACACTGAATCTATGCTTTATTTCATTTGATTCTGATGAGAGAATCAAGAAAATTGAGGACCAGGAGTGGTAGCTCATACCTGTAATCTTAGCACTCTGGAAGGCTGAAGGAGGAGGATTCCTTGAGCTCAAGAATTCGAGATCAGCCTGAGCAAGAGCAAGACCCTATCTCTACTAAAAATAGAGGGGGCGGGGGGGAGAGGTAGTTGGGTGTTGTGGCAGGCACCTGTAGTCCTGGCTACTCATAAGCTGAGGCAGAAGGAGCACTTGAACCCAGGAGTTAGAAGTTGCTGTCAGCTAGGCTGCAGCCAGGGCACTCTAACCTGGGGCAACAGAGGAAGACTGTCTCAAAAAAAAAGAAAAGAAAAGAAAAAGAAAAGAAAATTTAGGATCAGAGATTAAGTGACTTCTCCAAGAACACAGCTGAGTGGCAGAGCACAACTCAAATTGAGAGCTCTGTGATTCTGAAACTCACTCTTCACTGGTGTTCTGTCTCATCTCTGCCTCTGAGAATGTCTAAGACCTGCTTACATGTTCCACAGATCTGTCTGGTTACCCTTCCCCTCAGCTGCCCACGTGGTCATAAAGTTCTTATGATACTGGGGTCTAGTCTACGTTAGAGGACATAGTTGTTAGAAAGTTCTATTTCCAAGCTGGCAAACAGTACAAAACAAGGGATAAATTTGGGTAGTAGAGCATTCCACATAACCTGCGTAGCACACATAAAGAATTAGTGACAACTTGTCAAGGTCTTTGTTTTTTTTGAGACAGAGTCTCAAGCTGTCACCCTGGGTAGAGTGCTGTGGCATCATAGCTCACAGCAACCTCAAACTTCTTGGGCTTAAGTGATTCTCCTGCCTCAGCCTCCCGAGTAGCTGGGACTACAGGCGCCCGCCACAACACTGAGCTATTTTTTGGTTTCCGTTGTCATTGTTGCCCAGCAGACCCAGGCCGGGTTCGAACCTGCCACCCTAGGTGTATGTGGTTGGCGCCCTTGCTGACTGTGCTATGGGTGCGACCCATTTCTTCTTGTTTTCTTTTTTTTTGAGACAGAGTCTCACTCTGGTGCCCTGTCTAGAATGGCATTATAGCTCACAGCAACCTCAAGTTCTTAGATTCTCTTGCCTTAGTTTTTCTGTTTTTTTAGTGGGAAGAGGGTGTCTTGCTTTTGCTCAGGCTGGTCTCAAACTCCTGAGCTCAAGCAATCCACCTGCCTGAGCCCCCCAGAGTGCTAGGATTATGGGTGTGGGCCACCTGGCCCAGCTTTATCAAGGTCTTAGAGGAGATTTTTGTTCACTCAGGGGATCTCACATGGTCCCCTTTGGGTAAGAGACTCAGATTCCCAATTGATGGCACAGACATCAAAATCCCTGAACATTTTTTGTGTTTTGCCCGCTTTTGTGTTATGTTTTCCTTGACTGTTTCAGAGACAGGAACCCTCAGAGAAATGGTGGATTCCCTACTTAAGTATTCAAATATTTAGTACCTTGGTTAACATGAATTTAATTCACTCAACCCTGGAATGAAAGGCCACCAAAGAATGTGATGATCCATGACCTGCCATTTGCATAATTTACTGAGTTCCTAGGTTATTCCACTGTATATATAGTACACACGTCCTCCTAGCACTCAAAGCCATCTCATGAAGTAGTTGTTACAATTTTCCATTTTATGACAAGGAAACTGAGGTTAAGGGGGGAAACTTGCCCACAACAGTCCCCAAGCAAGCTGACCCAGGTCGTGAGTCCAGCTCTGTCTGGCTCGAAAGCTCATACACGTCCTATTCAACCATGATGCACACATTAAATTTCACCCCACAATGACTCATAAAATCTCACAGCCAGAAAGGCTCTGAAGGCCCCTAGGCACAGCCTCCGCCCACTACGGGAATAGAAGGTTATCCAATTTCTGATCAAATGCCACCAGTGACAGAGAATCCACCATATCACAAGGCAGTGTCCCCACACTGTCGGGAAGTTCCTCCACTTTGAATCGGGGTCTTCCGTGTAGCCTCCATTTCTTGTGGGGGTTTCCACTAACTCCAAGGGACTCGAGAAGAAATGACTCAATAGTAGCAGGAAGGAAATCTAACTGAGCACCCCACCCCCAGGGAGGGCAGCTGCAGGTGACAGGCAAAGGAGGGGTATGAAGGCTGTGCCAAGGAGAAGGAAAGACCCAGAGAGGTGAGCAGGAGGGCCTCATGGGCCCTCATCTCCTGGACCTTTGCAACGGCCCCACCTGTTCTCTCCTGCCTGTATTCCTGCACCCTGCACCTGGGAGGGCAGTGGTGTTGGATAGTGGGAAGAGTGCCAGACATGCCGTTAGCCGGGCCTGCAATCACACCCCAGCCCCACGGCTGACCTGCTGTGTGACTCGGGCAAGTCGCTTCACTGCTCCCACATTTCCTCAACTGGCAAACAGAGGCATAGTGAGCATTAAGGGGAAGGTGTGTGAAGCGTGTACAGAACTGCTCAGTTACAAGCAAACAGCAACCAGATGGAGAAGCAGGCTAGGGTGGTGGGGAAGTGCAGGCTTGAAGTTAGGCTGTCCTGGCTTTGTTGTTTAACTTTTTTGTTGAATGGCAAACAGTCTTGGCTTAGAATCCAACTTTGGCCGCTTGCCTGTGGACCTCAGGCAGGCCATTTAACCTCTCTGCTTCAATTTCCTCATCTTTAAATCAGGAGTTAAAAGCAGTGTCTACTCTTTGGAGCAAGGTGGTGTGTGGGAAGCACACAGTGCAGGGCCAAGAGAGTAAGTGCTTAACACGTGTCAGCAACTACCCCTCCTTCCTCTGAGAGCACAGACTCCAACCTCCCCACTTCTCTTCCCCCCTGTCCCCCCATTTTAAGAAGAGGGAACCACCTGTGAGCTTGGACAGAAGCTGGCTCTTTTAAATATCTTTGCCCCAAGAAAAGGGGGACCTCTCTTATAAAGATTTTCTCTCTTTCCCCACCTGCCCCAGAACCTGTCTCTGAGTTATAACTCCTGTTTGTGACTCAATCTGAGACTTCCTTTTACAATTTCCTCTGTTTCTCTTTCCTTCTTCCACTCCACACTTACCCCTTAGGCTGTGGGCTGAGTTGAGAAATCAAGGGGTGGATGACACATGTCTGAGCAGGCCGTGAGGCCTGCACCTGGGATGGGCCCGGGGTCACTCATCCATTGCAGAATCTTCTAGCCAGGGCTGGATCTGGGCAAAGTCATTCCTGCTGTTGCCATGGAGTGTTACATTTCCTGGGCCCTCTGAATGGACTTCGATGCTTCAACGAGTAGGGCGTTGGAACCAGCAGGCACAAATGAGGTCAAATCTCAACACCAGCCACTACTAGCTGTGTGATCTTGTGCAAATCACTTGGTCTCTCTAAGCCTCATTTCTCTCACCTACAAACTATCCTCAGAGGGTTGTGGAGGGGACAAAAAGAAATAATGAGAGTAAAGGCTCTGCCAGAGATCAGGTGCATAACAAAGTTGCAAGAATCTTCAGAGTCAAGTGAGACCTTCTGGAACTAGGGGATTTTTACTTAGGGTCCATGGCATTCCCAGGCATGTGGAAATATCTGAGTAGTATTCAATTGCATGAATATGCCACATTCCTATAATCCATTCATCTGTTGATGGACATTTATGTTTTTCCAGATTGGTGATAGTACAAATATTCATGCAGGAACCCTTGTGTGGACTGATGTTTACCTTTCTCTGGGTAAATATTTAGAAGTGGTATTGCTGTGTCACACAATAGGTGTATGTTTAATTATGTAAAAAGTTACTAAACTGGTTTCCAAAGTGGTTGTGCTATTTTACACTCTCACCAGAAATGTATGAAAGTTCCAGTTGCTTGGTAGCTTTGCCAATCTTTGGTATTATTATTATTAGTCTTTTTTAACTTTAGTCAGTCTAGTGGGTAGGACGTGGTTTTCTCTGGTGTATTTAATTTGCATTTTTCTAATGACATTAAGCATATTTTCATGTGCTTATTTATTTATTTATTTATTTATTTGGAGACAGAGTCTCACCATGTCACTTAGTAGAGTACCGTCACTTCACAGCTCACAGCAACCTCAAACTTTTGGGCTTAAGTGATTCTCTTGCCTCTGCCCCTCAAGTAGCTGGGACTATAGGCACCTACCACAACGCCTGGCTATCTTTTTGTTGTAGTTGTCATTATTGTTTAGCAGGCCCAGGCCGGGTTCGAACCCACCAGTCGGGGTGTATGTAGCCGGCACCCTAACCACTGTGTTTAAGCAATTCTCTTGCCTCAGCCTCCCAAGTAGCTGGGACTACAGGTACCTGCCACAATGCCCGGCTATTTTTTTGCCCACCGAGCTGATGTGCTCATTGACTATTGTTATGTAATTTTTTATCTGTTCAAAGCTTTTGCCCCATCAGAAAACTTTAGTTTATCTTATAGATTGTAAAGAATTCTGTGTATATTCTGGATATAAGACCTTTGTCAGCCAGGTGCTATGGAGCATACCTGGACTCCTAGTTACTTGGGAGGCTGAGCCAAGAGGATCAATTGAACCCAGGAGTTCTAGGACGCAGTCCCTGTGATAGTGCCTGTTAATAGTGCTGCCCAGGCAGGAGTAAAGTGGCTACATCTCTTAAGAGAAATAAGCCAGAGCGGTGCCTGTGGCTCAGTGGGTGGGGCGCCGGCCCCATAAACCAAGGGTGGAAGGTTCAAGCCTGGCCCCAGCCAAACTGCAACAGGAAAATAGCCAGGCGTTGTGGTGGGCGCCTGTCGTCTCAGCTACTCGGGAGTCTGAGGCAAGAGAATCGCCTAAGTCCATGAGTTGGAGGTTGCTGTGAGCTGTGTGACGCCATGGCACTCTACCGAGAGATAAAGTAAGGTTCTGTCTCTACGAAAAAAAAAAAGAAAAGAGAGAGAAATAGGCCAAGCAGGGTGGATTACTCGAGCTCAGGTGTTCGGGACCAGTCTGAGGAAGAGTGAGACCCTGTCTCTATTAAAAATAGAAAAACTAGGCTGCAAGTTGTGGTGGGCACTTGTAGTCCTACCTCCTTGGAAGGCTGAGAAAAGAGGATTACCTGAGCCCAAGAGTTGGAGGTTGCTGTGAGTTATGGTGACGCCATGGCACTCTACCAAGGGCAACACAGTGAGACTCTGTCTCAAAAAATAAATAAATAAATAAATAGACTATCATGGAACTTAAATCCAATGGAATATCAAAGAACTTAACTCCCTTAATAGTTTTTTAAATATTTATTTATTTATTTATATTCTTGAGAACAATTAAATTAAATTCAAGCTATTGCCCTGCGTAGAGTACTATGGTGTCATAGCTCACAGCAGCCTCCAATTCTTGGGCTCAAGCGATCCTCTTGCTCAGTTTTTCTATTTTTAGTAGAGATAAGGTCTCACTCTTGCTCAAGCTAGTGTCAAACTTATAAGCTCAAGCAATCCACCCGCCTTGGCCTCCCAGATAAATCCCTTAATAGTTTATATTTATTGAGTGCTTTATAAATGCCATGCACTGTAATAAATGCTTTGCTATTTATCATTGCCTTTACCAAGTTACCTGTGGAGTGAAGGCTTTGATTATACTCACTTTACTCATGAGTATGAGATTAAATTACCTACTCAATGTCACCCACTGGACTTGGCTTTAAACAAATCATGTTCATATCATGTTTTTACACTGTGATTTTGGGCAAGCCACTGGACAGCTCTGAGCTTTATTTTTGTTTTTTAGCATTACGGTTTTTTGTTTTTTTGAGACAGAGCCTCAAGCTGTTGCCCTGGGGAGAGTGCTATGGCATCACAGCTCACAGCAACCTCCAATTCCTGGGCTCCAGTGATTCTCCTGCCTCTGCCTCCCAAGTAGCTGGGACTATAGGCACCTGCCACAACGCCCGGCTATTTTTTGGTTGCAGCCGTCATTGTTGTTTGGTGGACCCAGGCTAGATTCAAACCCGCCAGCTCAGGTGTATGTGGTTGGTGCCTTAGCCACTTGAGCCACAGGCGCCGAGCCAGCATTAAGTTTTGTTTTTTTGTTTTTTGTTTTTTTTGAGACAGAGCCTCAAGCTGTCGCCCTGGGTAGAGTGCTATGGCTTCACAGCTCACAGCAACCTCCAACTCTTGGGCTCAAGCGATTCTCCTGCCTCCGCCTCCCAAGTAGCTGGGACCACAGGCGCCCACCACAACGCCCAGCTATTTTTTGGTTGCAGCCATCATTGTTGTTTGGTGGGCCCGGCCTGGATTCGAACCCACCAGCTCAGGTGTATGTGGTTGGACCCTTAGCCACTTGAGCCACAGGGGCTGAGCCAGCATTAAGTTTTTTAATGAGTAAAATTGGGGCAACTCTTTCATCTCACAAGATTGTTTTAAAGGCATGAAAGGAATTTGTATACCTTTAAAGCAATTTTCACATTTATTATTCTATCCAAAAAAATTATTAGTCATTAATGATATGAAAAACATATACTAGGTATTCGAGAGTGCATAAAAGAATAATTTGTTCTAGGTTGGGCATGGTGCCTCACACCTGTAATCCGAACACTCTGGGAGGCTGAAGCAGCTGGATTGCCTGAGGTCAGGAGCTCAAGACCAGCTTGAGCAAGAGTGAGACCCTGTCTCTAAAAATAGCCGGGCATTGTGGCAGGCACCTGTAGTCCCAGCTACTCAGGAGGCTGAGGCAAGGGGATTGCTTGAGCCCAAGAGTTTGAGGTTGCTGTGAGCTGTGATGCCATAGCACTCTATCAAGGGTGACTGAGACTTTCTCTCAAAAACAAACAAAAAAAAAGAGTTTAGGCAGCACCTGTGGCTCAGTGAATAGGTTGCCAGCCCCATATTCACTGAATCTGTTCGCGGGTTTGAACCCTGCCCTGGTCAAACTGCAACAAAAAAATAGCTGAGTGTTGTGGTGGGCACCTGTAGTCCCAGCTACTCAGGAGGCTGAGGCAAGAGAATCGCCTAAGCCCAAGAGCTGGAGGTTGCTGTGAGCTGTAATGTCACAGCACTCTACCGAGGGTGACAAAGTGAAGACTCTGTCTCTAAAAAACAAAAAAGAGTAACACCAGTCTTAGCAAGTGTGAGAGACCCATCTTTACTAAAAAAATAATAATAATAATACAAAAACTAGATGGGGGTTGTGGTGGGCACCTGTAGTCCCAGCTACTGGGGAGGCTGAAGCAAAATGATCTCTTGAGCCCAAGAGTTAAGGTTGATGTGAGCTATGACACCATGGCACTCTACTTAGGGCAACAGAGTGAGAGTCTGTCTCAAAAAAAAAAAAAAAAAGAGAAGAGAATTTGCTTTTCTTAAGTGATTTCTAAAGATTAGACATAAATATAAATAAGGACCACAGGTAATAAGGAATCCCATTCTCATGACTAGATTGAACTCTGGAATCAAACAGATCAAGGTTTGAAATATCGGCCCCACCATCCACTGACTGTGTGATTTTATCTTATTTATTTATTTAAGACAGAGTCTCAAGCTGTTGCCCTAGGTAGAGTGCCATGGCATTGCAGCTCACAGCAACCTCAAACTCTGGACTTAAGCGATTCTCTTGCCTCAGCCTCCCCAGTAGCTGGGACTACAGGTGCCCACCACAATGTCTGGCTACTTTTTGGTTGTAGTTGTCATTGTTGTTTGGCAGGCCTGGGCTGGATTCGAACCTCCCAGCTCAGGTGTATGTGTCTGGCGCCCTAGCCACTGAGCTACAGGTGCTGAGCTTGGCTGTGTGATTTTTAAAAAATTACCCAACCTTTCTGAACCTCAGTTTTTTTCTCTGTCATTCTCCATATCTACGTTGAAGAGGTGTAGTTGAAGATTGAGTTAATTAAGTAAAGTGCCTTAGCACCACATTTGGCACAAAGCAGATGTTCAATCAGTGCTAATTATTTTCTTTCTCAAGTTCTGTGAGCAAGGCCCCTTCTGCCAGTGCCTCCTCTGAGTCTGTTTCCTCTTCCTGGGCACGCAGCTAGAGTACATTTCCAAGTTCCCTTGCTCTTAAGTGTGGCCACGTGGGTGAGCTCTAGCCAATGGGATGTGAGCGAACATGACTTGTCTACAAGATCCTCCCAAGCACACTCCCTGTGCTCTTTCTCCTTCCTCTTTTGACAAGTATAGCCACTTTAGAAGTCATATAAGTCATGAAGTGGAAGGGGTCTGGGAAGTTGAATTACTACTGTCAATCAGAGATACAGATTCTGGACTTTACATTAGCAAGAAGTAAACTTGTTTTGTGGGTTTCTTTGCTGTAGTAGCAAGTACTACCCTAAGAGATCAATGAAAAGTCTGTTTCCATTTTGGGCAATCCAGAGCCTCTTAGCCACCCAGGATCTGTCTTTTTGGACCTGAGAAGGCTTCATTCCAGACCCTTTCATTCTCTGTACCCTCACCAGGTAAACAAAGGCTATCAAATGATAGAAGAAGCCAGGTGCACTGGCTCATGCCTGTAATCCTAGCACTCTGGGAAGCGGAGATGAGTAGATTGCTTGTGCTCAGGGATTGGAGACCAGCCTGAGAAAGAGCCAGACCCAGTCTCTAAAAATAGCTGAGCATTGCGAGAGGCACCTGTAGTCCCAACTACTGGGGAGGCTGAGGCAAAAGGATCACTTGGCCCAAGAGTTTGAGGTTGGTTGCTATGAGCTATGACGCCATGGCACTCTACCGAGGGCAACGAAGTGAGGCTCTGTCTCAAAAAAAGAAAAGAAAAGAACCTAGCACTTTGGGAGGCTGACCAGGTAGACATCTTGAGCTCAGGAGTTCAAGACTAGCCTGAGCAAGAGAATGACCCTGTCTCTACTAAAAAAAATAGAAGAGATTGGATTAAAGATGGCGACTGAGTAACAGCTTCCCTGCAACTGGGCACGGCGAGTCTGGGGAGACAAGACTCCAGACATCTCTGGCCGGTGGGATCTGCCTATGATCATCCCTTTGAGGATACAGGGAGCCAGCAAGGGACTTCTGGACCCCAGGAGGA
>CAUYPK010005153.1:0-15024 GCA_963574355.1 Loris lydekkerianus | reverse complement strand
TACTAAGGCCTGAGTAGAGAACCAAAGAAAAGTCACAGTCCCTAAAAGCTCAGTGCCAAAAAGTAATTAATGTTGGCACCTGCAGAAAGAAGCTGATATTGAGAGCCCAAATTAAAATATATTGGAGTCTCAAAAGGGAAGAATAAGAGAGAATACCCAAGAAGGGTGAGGTCTAGAAGAACAGGTCTTCTCAAGGAGACCACAATGATACACCTGCAGGGTCCTCTCCTTGATGACTCAGCTCTTGGGAATTTGTAAACTTAATTCCTGAAACTTGGAAATTTCCAAGTTCTGTGAAATCCTGTAGTTCTGTAGGGGCTGGAATAGCATCTCCTGCTTGATTCAAACTGGCCAATGAGAAGGGTACCTGTGGGGTGAAACTTTTTGACTGTCAATAAAAAGGGAAAGACCAAGGCAGTCATGTAGCAAAGGCATTTGGAATTCTATACCGTAAGCTCGGGGCTGGTGAATAAAGCCCTTCCTCTTATAAATGAGGTGTTTGGGTGGTCTTTCTCTCCATTGGGCCTTGTCTTCCTGCAACACAATAAATTTCATTTTCGATATTGACATTTGAGCTTTTGACTTTTTTTTTTTTTTTTTTGAGACAGCCTCAAGCTGTCATCCTGAGTAGAGTGCTGTGGCATCACAGCTCACAGCAACCTCCAGCTCCTGGGCTGAAGGCATTCTCCTGCCTCCACCTCCCATGCAGGTTGGACTACAGGCACCCGGCAGAACATCTGGCTATTTTGTGGTTGCAGCTTTCATTGTTTTTTAGCTGGTTCGGGCTGCATTCAAACCTGCCAACTCAGGTGTATGTGGCTGGAGCCTTAGCTCCTTAAGCCACAGGCACCGAGTAATGATTTTTTTACTTTTATACCCAATAGCACCTTTCAGCAAAATGGTTCAGTGTTAATATTGTGTTATTTAGGCATTTCTGAACATCCTGGCCAGTGATTAATAATTTACAAGTTTTAAAGTGCATTCTAAGTTTACAAAAAGCTTAAAAATGATTGTCCTTCTCTACCACAATGACTATAATTCTAACACTCTGTGAGGCCAATGTGGGCAGATTGCTTGGGCTCTGGAGTTGGAGACCACCCTGAGCAAGAACAAGACCCATGGTGCCCGTAGCACAGTGGTTATGGCGTCAGCCACATACACCAAGGGTGGCTGGTTTAAACCTGGCCCAGGCCAGGTAAACAACTGCAAGAAAAAAATAGCCAGGCATTGTGGTGGGTGCCTGTAGTCCCAGCTACTTGAGAGGCTGTTTGAGGTTGCTGTGAGCTGTGACGCCACAGCACTCTACCCAGGATGAGAAAGTGAGGCTCTGTCTCAAAAAAAGAAAAAAGAAAAAAAAAAAAAAGAAGACGACGACCCATCTCTACTTTAAAATAGAAAAATGAGTGGGAGGTCATGTTGGACACCTGTAATCCTAGCTGCTGGGCGAGAGGTTATTCCAAGATGTGAACAAAGAAAACTGAGTTCAGATTCTGTGTGGGCAACGTGGCCTTTATTCACTTGCATGCAAGTGGTCTGTGGCAGACACCTGTACTCCCAGCTACTCGGGAGGCTGAGGGAAGAGAATCACCTAAGCCCAGAAGTAGGTAGGTGCTGTGAGCATTGTGAAACCACAGCACTCTACTGAGGGTGATAAAGTGAGACTCTGTCTCTAAAAGGAAGAAAAGAAAAGGAGGTGGAGTGATGGGTATGGCGTCTCTTTGACTGCTTCCTTTGGGTTGAGAGTTGGCATGGGCTGCATATAAGGAAAAAAGGGAAGGAGGGAGAAGGTGGTGTTTAAGGGAAGTGTCTTCAATTCGAACTGGTTAATACCTGTCTAGGACAAGGAGATAACAGGTTGTTTTGTGGGTGACTGCCTGGTCAATAAATCAGGAGATGAGGTGGAGGACTACTGATCTGAAACTGAGAATGAGAAAGATCATAATTTGTGGTCCCAAAGTGGAAGTAACTGAAGAGGCCAGGAATTGAATAAGGACAAGGGATTAGATGATTCAAAATTTGTTTGTCTTTGATCATTTTTAGGGTTCTTTTACTTTGCCTGTGATTATTCTTGACTGGTTGACAAAGAAACAACATTCTTCTCTCAGAAAAATGCATGTGCCGCCTCTTTCTGCTGTAAATAAATGTAAGACTCAGTGATTTTGGAGGACTATTGCAGTTAAAGAATTAATTTTGGATTGCAGAGTGACAAAAGAATAGTCTACCTTTTCCATATCTTCATTAAGTTATAAAGAGAGTAGGTGGTAAAAGTGGGTTTATGTACTAATGCCTGCAATGCCCATACCAAGTCCAGCCACTATACCTGTTGTAAGGAGTACAGGGAGGAAAAGGGTTCTTTTTTGTCTGGAAGTAGGGGAATGCCTCAGGGACTGAGTTAGGGAGGAATTATTCACAAAAGAGACCTGGGTGTGAGGAAAACGTGGGTGCTAAGACTGGAGTGGTTACTGTGCAGGTACCAATAAATAGATAGAGTGGCTGTAGAAGAAAACTATTCCCTCAGGGGCACAGGAGGAGGTAAAGAAGAAAAAAGTTGAGTTGAGGGAACAGCGATCAGGTTTTATAAAGCCTACAGAATATCCTGTACCAGTGAGACTGAGTAGGTTAAATAGGGGTAGCTAGGAGTGGAAAGCCCATAGTTTTGGGGCTGAACAGAACTGTGCTATTTTCTGCCAGAAAGGAAGAGTTATATGTCTCAGGTGTGGGTATACGATTGAAAAGATGTTGGCATGAAGAAAGGCGCATCCATAGTCAGACATTGTGGCATGCGCCTGTAGTCCCAGCTACTTGGGAGGCTGAGGCAAGAGAATTGTGTAAGCCCAGGAGTTTGACATTGCTGTGAGCTGTGACACCACAGCACTCTACCAAGGGTGACATAGTGAGACTGTGAAAAAAGAAAGAGAGAGAGAGAGAAAGAAAGGCACATTCAGCATCCTGAAGGGGAGAGGAGAGAGGAAGAGTTAAGGGCAGCTGAGAAGGAGGTATTTAAAATCTGGGTAAGGGCGGTACCTGTGGCTCAATGGGAAGGGTGCTGGCCCCATATACCAAGGGTGGTGGGTTTGAAACTAGCCCTGGCCAAACTGCAACAAAAAATAGCTGGGCTTTGTGGCAGGCACCTTTAGTCCCATCTACTCAAGAGGCTGAGGCCTAAGCCCAGGAGCTGGAGCTTGCTGTGACATGTGTGGACATAGCACTCTACCATGGGTGATAAAGTAAGACTCTGTCTCTAAGGAAAAAAAAAAAAAAAAAAAAAGCTGAGTAATAAGGGAGTGTTGTTGGAGGTTTTGTAGGACAGTGAGATGTTGCTGTCCACTGGCCTAGTCAGAGACATGGAGGCAGACACTCCAGATGAAATGAATGATTTATTAAGGGATGGCTGGTGCTTGCTCAGATGCAGCAGCAAATGGCCATTCTTATTCACATTCTTATATACCCCAAATCATCAGATAGAAATAATCTAAGAAGAAGGAAGACAAAAGGTAAAGATGCCTTATTAGAATTAATCCAGCAAAGTATGTACACACCTTTCTAAACCAAGAATATCTTGTTTAGAGATAAACAGCCATAGAGATGAATCACAAAGGGCTGGGTTGTCTGTTCTGTTTGCCTACTGCTCTATATGATTAACTGAAAGTTTTTGTGTAAATAGAGGTAGGGGGTTAAGTGCAGCTGTTCATTGCCCGAGGCAGATGCTCTGTCTCCAGCTATGACTTGGTGAGAGCCCTCCAGGATATTCTTTTCTTTAAAGTGTGACTGCCTGCATTTTTCAGCAAAGCCGCTTATGTTAGCTGGGGGAAAATATCCCAAAAAACTCACACCTAGCCCAAGTATTGGAAATGTCCCTTCTCAGGGTATCGTAACTTCAAAGAGTACTAATGAGACTGATTCACCTCCAAGAGTGCAATGGACTGTGCCCCTTCACTTCCCCCTTTCTAATTACACTGCTGTCATCGCCAAAAAGACAGCAGCGGTACAATCACTAGTTTTCTTTATCTGTTGGACTTTTTGCAAATGATATAAAGTATGAAAATTATGAGGCAAAACAAGAACAGAGTACCCACAAACAAGGCATGAATCTTATCTAATGGGTTAAGTTGTGCAATTCCATCAGAAATGTCTCAGAATAACTCATCTCCATTGCTTTTTTCTAATTTTTGTTCAAACGTGCTGTATACCTGATGTAATTCAACAATATCAGCAGTGAAATTTTCATGGTTTCACAATTGTTTCCTGACTTTATGCCAAGGAAATAAAGTTTAATTACAAAAGACAGGAGTAATACAATAAGAGGAAACATTCCAATCACATTTCAATTTCATTTGTTTTTCTAGACTATACAATTGATCTCCTAACAAAATTACTCTTTGTTCTAAATCAGCTAACTCATTATGAATTTGTGTCAATTTGTTTTTGAGTAACACACAACCTTTCTGCAACTTTATGCCAGTTAGATACGAATTTGTCAGTCTTAATAGATTCAGTAAGGGCTATTCTAGCAGCAGCTGCAGAAGCAGTGACAGCTATAATTCCAAGAATTGCTGCTATCAGTAGGCCGATAAACTGCTTGGTCCTATTCATCAGCTTTCAATCCTGATTTGTGAGAATCAAAATTATTGGGGATTCTTCCCAAGGTCTCATCATCTTCACTGGCAGCCAGACCCCAGTCCTGGTGTGTAGAAGAAAGATTCTATCTCGGAAAAAATCAAATCTCATAGAAACATTAAGACAAGTAAACAATTGACAAGTTCCTGGACGATAGATCTTTCCAGTTTTCTCATTCTATGAAATGTTGCCTGCAAGCCAAATGAAAGGCAGTTTTACACAAGCCTGAGTGAAATGCACTTCTTGTAATTTAAAATGAAAAGTATGTTGGGAATGATGGTGCAGTTTGTAAATGTTGAAGCCCCTCCCAGCATGAAGGCCAAACAGAAACTGTCCAATTTTTCATAAATCAAGTTGGGATGCATATCCAGAAAGGCCTGGGGCTGGTGGCGAAAAATCACTCTCTTTCCACACTAATTCCTTTGAGGATGAGTATATAGTACCAGTTGCATTTCGCTTGTAACTAAGATAACTGTCACCAGTTTCAAGTTCTCCCTTAACATAATAAGCAGAAGATCTCTAATCAACAATAGATTCAAATTTTGTTTGCTGGAAGGCATACAAATGAGACCCTTGACATTTTGACCAATGAGTCCAATCTGCAATATCAGTAAACACATGATGCTTGCAGTGAGGCACATGAGACAACAAAGAATGTTGTGTCACTATTAATTTAGTAAAAGTCATAGTAGAAAGCATGTACATGTCTTTATTTCTGGAAGTATTACTGAAACTGACCCATTGCTGAGCCCAAAAAGATAAACAAGGGGGCTCGGGCCCAACACAAATAGGAGGTCCCGTAATGCCTGTGGAGTAATTCTTAAGAGTTATGCCTTCTTCCTCAGGTTTAAATTGACCACGATCATCATATGGCCCAGGAAGCTAAGAAGTTTCATTAACATAAATGGAAACAGAAGGCTCAAACTAGGAGACTCCTCTAAGTAAAGGAGGGCTAGGGACATAGCTCCAATAAATATAATTTGGGTTAGCACTTACCTGAACATTAAGAATGGCTATCATTGTGAGAAACAGTGCCCGGGGAGTTGCTGGATGTTTGTTCACTGTCACTATTGCTTGTGCTTCCCTGCATAGTTGAGAAAGTCCTCTCCATGTCATCTGAGGGACCGAGGTCTGCTCTCTCTTGTGCCACATCCTCCAGACAGATCGTTGGCTTTGCTGGATCTCCCTGTCCTCCAGTGTCAGGGAGGACATTCGTACTGCCAAGTTCCTGGCCTGTCTCAGATGGCAGGACTCCTGTCATGAGTGGGTCAGCTTCACTGGCAACTACACACCCATTTTTGCTCTTAAAAGATATAACTTGCACTAATGTACACAGCTATGATTTAACAATAAAAAAAATAAAATAAATAAAAGCACAATGGAATACTAAAAAAAAAAAAAAAGATACAACTTTTCTCTGGAAACATCAAACTGAACAAAATTGTTAATGCATATATACATGGTACAAGTTGAACAAAACAATTTACTTGTTGCTTTGTTCCAAACAATATTGCCCTTTAACCACATGAAAGGTGGTTGTAAACAGGCTGGTTAATTGGAGAAGGTGGCTGTTTCACCCATAATTTAGAAACAGGTGTATATCTTCAGTATCTAAATTTTAAAAAATTTTAATGTAAATTATGTTGAATGTAATCTATTTCTGGGGGACCCATTATATGCCATTTCCCCTTTCTGTTTAAGCAACATTTCTTTAAGAGTATGATTATGTCTTTCAATAATTGCTTGACCAGTACTATTACCTGGTATTCCAGTTATAGGTTTAATATTGTACATTTGAAAAAATTGTTGACATTTTCAAGAAACATATGCAGAGCCATTGTCTGTTTTAATAGTCAATGGCACACTCATTACAGCAAATGCTTCTAATAAATGGGTAATAACAGAATCAGCTTTTTCTGATGTAAGGGCAGTAGCCCATGAGAAACTAGAATAAGTATCAATTGAATGATGAATATATTTAGATTTACAAAATTCAGGAAATTATGTTACATCCATTTGCTAAATTTCATTAGGCTTTTGTCCTTAGGGATTTACTCTGGGAAATAAATGGGGAATTGTAATTACCTGACAAGTGGGGCAAGAGTGAATAATTTGTTTAGCATCTCTCCAAGTTATAGACTATCTCTGTTTTAAAGATGAAGCATTATTATGATGGATTGCATGTTCCTCTTGCGCCTTTTGAACAGTGCCAATCAAATGATCAATAGATTAATTACTGGCAGTTAAAGGACCAGGTAAATTAGAATGAGCTCGAATACGGGTGCTAAAAATTGGAACATTTCTATTATGAATTAAATTCTGAAGAGTATAAAACATATGAAATAATTCTGTATGATCATTAAACAAGGTGGTAGTTTCAATATTTTGGACAGTATAAGTAGAACACACTGAATCAGTAATAATGTTGAGAGGAATATTAGGGAAATCTTGTAATACTAATATGACAGCATATAATTCTGCCTTTTGAACCAATTTAAAAGGGGATTGTTGTACTTTGTTAATATGACCATTTGTATATCCTGCTATACCAAGCTTATTAGCATCTGTGAAAAAATTCTGAGCATTAGGTATTGGAAGAAGAGAAATATTTTTTGGAAGAATCCATGATGTCTTCTTTAAAAACTGTAAACGTTTGTCTGGAGGGAAATGATTATCTATACAACCTAAATAGTCAACCAAAGCTATCTGCCAATCTTCGGATAGTACAAATAGATCTGAAATCTGTTTATTTGCTAAAGGCACTACAATCTTTTCAGGATCTTGTCGACCTAATTGACAAAGTCGATGGCGACCTCGGATAATTAGACTAGCAGTCTTTTGGACATAAGTCTGCAATTTCTTGGTAGCTTTATGAGGTAAGAAATACCATTCAATAAAAGTAGATTCTTGTCTTAGTAATCCTGTAGGGGAGTGGTCAGAGGAAAGACATAGAAAATTAAGTTTTGATAAGTAACAATTTGATCCAACTGTGCGTCCTGAATATGTTTCTCTAACCAGTGAAGCTCCTTTTTGGCTCCTTCAGTTAATGTTCAAGGGCTGTCCAATTTAGGATTTCCTTTCAATGTAGAAAACAAATGTGTTAAGGAATAAGTAGGAATTCCTAATGAGGGGTAGACCCAATTGATATCACCTAACAGTTTTTGAAAATCATTCAAAGTTTTTAAAGAATCCCTCCTAATTTGTACTTTTTGAGGTATAATTTTTTGAGTTGTTATTTTATAACCTAAATAACTCCATGGGTCAGAATTCTGAATTTTTTCAGGTGCAACGTGAAGCCCATAAGTATCAAAAAGTTGACAAACTTGTTTAACAATATCATTTAAAATGGACTGGTCTGGATGAGCAAATAATATACCATCCATATAGTGATAAAAAATTCCATGAGGAAATTTCAAAGTTAATTTTTGTAAGGGTTGTTGTACATACATTTGACATAAAGTAGGACTATTTCCTTGTGGCAAAACCTGCCACTGATACCTTAAGGTAGAAGAACTATTGTTTAGTCTAGGCACTGTAAATGCAAACCTTTCAGAATCCTTGGGAGTTAAAGGAATGTCAAAAAAGCATTTTTTTAAGTCAATAATAATTATAAAATAATCACAAGGGATTAAGGATGGATTAGAGAGTCCCAAATGAAGGGGTCCCATTGGTTGGATAATTGAATTGAATTTTCTCAGGTCTGTTAACATCCTCCATTGTCCTGACTTTTTCTTAAGGACAAATACAGGTGAATTCCCAGAGCTTACAGATGGGATTATATGATTAAGTTTTAAGTGCTCATCAACTAATTGATGAAGCACCTCTAGCTTTTCCTTAGGGAGGGGCCAATGCTCAACCCAAATAGGATATCAGATTTTCATGCAAGTGGAATGGTGAGGTGCTGTACAATGGCTCCTATGGTAAATCCTGTGGAAAAATAGGAAAGCCAAGACCTGAACAGTCTTTTCCCATTCTAACAGTTTCTGGTGGCTTTGGAGTAGAGAAGAATCAAATTCCATATCAAACATCATGTTCTTTGCAGCAGAAGAAATCATTGGGATAGATAACATTCCTGCCCACTGTTGTAATACGTCTCTTCCCGATAAAGTAATGGCAATGAGAACCACATAGAGTCTTATCTTAGCTGGTCACCTGTCGGGTCCCTGACATGACAATGTCTCAGTGCTTTGTTCAATATCTGACATGGTTCCAAGGCTGACAAAGATAGCTTTAATGTGTTGTTTTGGCCACTGTTGAGGCCAGGCAAAAGAAGCTATTATAGATACATCAGCTCCAGTGTTGATTAGACCCTGTAATTTAGTACCATCAAAACATGTAACCTGGCATTGGGGCCAGAAATCATTTAAAAAGGCATGCCAAAAAACATGAGTTCCAGTGCTGTCTAAGCCACCCTCTCTTTTAATTGGTGCACTTTTCCTTTGTGATAAGGTAAAATTAAAAGCTGGGCAATATGCTGTCCAGAGGTCAAAGACATAGGTTGAGTAACAGAGGCAATGATAGAAATTTCACCATGATAATCAGCGTCAGTTACACCAGCGTGGACGTAAAGTTCTTTTAGAGAGGAACTGCTTCGTCCTAATATAATTTCAACAGTTTCCTCAGGGATAGGCCTGTGCACTCCAGTAGCCAAATGTATGGGAGGTCACGGGGTACCAAAGAAACATATTAACAAGACGTAAGTCGAAAGCTGCACTATTATGAGTAGCATGAAATAAGTCTGAGACAAAAAGTCTTTCAGTATTTTTTGCTGGTGAACTTTCAGGATTTTTAGTCAGTGAAAAATCAACTTTTACAGACCTTATAGGTTGAAAGGTTCCTGAGTCTGAGCATGAGCCTGATCTGTCCTGCAGCTCACTGGATAAATCTGACTCAATTTCCCTGTGTTGTTTGAATCCGGGCCCCGGGTCTGGCCCACTGAGGAGTTTCCCGAATCTCAAGGAGGAAGAATGTTACCATCTTTATCTTTTATGAATCTACATTCATTAATCCAATCCTTCCCCTTTTTGCACCTTTGACAAATACTCGGTGGAAGAAGGTAACTAACCTTCTCTTTCTTACTCTTTCTACAGTCCTTTTTAAAATGTCCTAATTGTCCACAGTTATAACATTTAGGTGCGCTGCGTTGTTTCATAGCAGCGGCCATGTGGAGTCCAATCTGATCTCCAATTAAAGCTGTCTGAAAAGAAGTAGAGCCCACATTTCTGCAAGCTCAAATGAACTTATCAATAGATGCATTTTGTTCATTTCTCATGCCAACCAAAATATGCCGACAGTCATCATTAGCATTTTCATACACAAGGGAAAGCAAGAGCATGTCTTGCGTGGCAATTCCTGGAATTGAACGCTTAATGGCAGAGCAGAGCCATACAAAGAACTCGGCATATGGCTCGTTTGCTCCTTGTAAAATTTTGGTAAATAATTGTCCACCACCAGGCTCTTCAAGCTGAGCCCAAGCACGCATGCAAACATCTCGGATTTGAAGATAAACCTCATCAGGAAGATTGATTTGCCTCTGGTGGCAGTGAAATTTTTCTGTCCCAGTTAGCTGATCATAAGCAACATTAGGGTTACTTTCATGTCATTTATGTGCTTCATTTCTCCACCATGAACAAAATTGGAGATACTGAACACGGGATAAGGTAGTTTCAGCAATTCTTTCCCAATCTCTAGGAGTTAAAAATCGATCCCCACAATATGATCTTAAAAGTCCTTGAACATAAGGAGCATTAGGACCAAAGGCAGTAACAGCATCTTTCAAAGTTTTAAGAAATTTCAAATAACCTCAGCATACTGTACTTCGTTCTCACCTTCCAGGTTAGTAATGCGAGAGACAGGCATGATCAATTCAAGGTCCCGGCTGCGAGAACTAGAGCCCTCCACAGAAATTTTAGGTTTAATAAGAATTTTGTTGTCTTTTGGATTAGGAATTACCACTCGTCTAGTTAATCTAGTTGCCAGCATAGTTGTATTCATACGGAGGAGCAGTTGGAACAGGCTAACTGGTAACAGGATAAAAGTTTCCCGCTAGTCTCTCCAGAGATGGGGGATGAGAGCACAAAGGCTTGGATTCCTCAGGTGGAGGAGGAAAAAGCATCTCAGTTGACATAAGTGGTGTTGGTGATTTGAGAGGTTTCTGCTTTAAGCTATCAAGAAGTTCATTACACTCCCTTAAAAAACTTTTCAAATTGGTCATTTTGTCTTGTAAAGACTGAGCAGAAGAGGAAAGAGGCACCTCTTCCTTGTGGGGTTTACCCGATTCAAACTCAGGGGCTAAAATGGTTTTATTTCATCATTAACAGTGAGTTTACCAATATCAGATTTTAATGGTTTTGATTCATCATTAACAGTGAGTCTACCAATATTAGGTTATGGCTCATCACAGACATGAGGAGAATGTTGAGAGTCCCATTTTTTTAAAATAATATTCCATTGCTAATGAAACCTTTTCATATCCTGTCCAGTATCTTCCCAAACAGACAAATGTAACTGATTTTTCCAGTCAGGAGAAAACCAATAACAACATTTGGAATGGTGTCAAAGAGATGGCGAAAAGACTGAGTCTTAACTAACACTCCCATGGAAACTAACACAGATCTCAATAACTGAACATAGTCCTCCTCTGTGGAAGCTGTATTTCCTATTATGAGCCCTTAATTTTGCATTGCTGGGAGTCCTGAGTACCTTCAGCTCAGTCATATCCACCCAGTTTCGCCCTTTCTCAGTGTTCTTACCTTAAGGTCAGAGACCGGAGATTCAGTAGACAGTCGACCAGGTTCGGTCCAGCTGTACCCTGATCTCTGTGCCAGATGTTGCTGTCCACTGACCTAGCTGGAGACACGGAGGTAGACACTGCAGACAAAATGAATGATTTATTAAGGGACGGCTGGTGCTTGCTCAGGCACAGCAGCAAATGGCCATTCTTATTCACATTCTTATATACCCAAAATTATCAGATAGAAATAATCCAAGAACAAGGAAGGCAAAAGGTAAAGATGCCTTATCAGAGTTAATCCAGCAAAGTACATACACACCATTCTAAACCAAGAATATCTAGAGATAAATAACAATAGAGATGAATCACAAAGGGCTGGGTTGTCAGTTCTGTTTGCCTACTTCTCTATATGATTAACTGGAAGTTTTTGTGTAAATAAAGGTAGGGGATTAAGTGCAACTGTCCATTGCCCAAGGCAGATCCTCTGTCTCCAGCTACAACTTGGTGAGAATCTCCAGGATATTCTTTCCTTTAAGGCGTGACTGCCTGAATTTTTCAGCAAAGCTGCTTATGTTAGCTGGGGGAGAATATCCCCAAAAACTCACACCGAGCCCAAGTACTGAAACTGTCCCTTCTCAGGGTCTCGTAACTTCAAGGAGCACAAATGAGACTGATTTACCTCCAAGGGTGCACTGGACTGTGCCCCTTCAGTGAGATCTAATTCTTTTTTCTTTTTTCTTTAATCAGCTTTGTTTGTTTGTTTGTTTATTTATTTATTTATTTATTTATGTATTTTGAGACAGAGCCTCAAGCTGTCACCCTGAATAGAGTGCTATGGCATCACAGCTCACAGCAACCTCCAACTCCTGGGCTTAAGTGATTCTCTTGCCTCAGCCTCCCAAGTAGCTGGGACCACAGCCGCCTGCCACAACACCTGGCTATTTTTTTGGTTGCAGCTGTTATTGTTGTTCAGCGGGCCTGGGCTGGATTTAAACCCGTCAGCTCAGGTGTATGTGGCTAGGGCCTTAGCCACTTGAGCCACAGGCACAAAGCTGAGATCTAATTCTTTATAGGATGGAGGGTTGATTTTGCAAGAGAGGAGTTCTTTTTTTTTTTTTTTTTTTTTTTAGACAGAGTCACTGGGTTGCCTTGGGTAAAATGCAATAGTGTCAAAGCTTACAGCAGCCCTCAGCTTTTGGGCTTAGGTGATTCTTTTGCCTCAGCTTCCCGAGTAGCTGGGACTCCAGGCCATAACGCCTGTCTATTTTTTGTTGCAGTTTGGCTGGGGCCAGGTTCAAACCTGCCACCCTCAGTATGTAGGGCCGGCAGCCTACTCACAGAGCCACAAGCACTGCCTGAGATGAGTGTTTTTATGAGTTGTCTTGTTTATTTCTGATGTGTTATGTCCTGGGTTCCTCATCTATTTGATAATCCTACATGCGTGAGGTATGTCCAGCAGACAGTACTCCCAACTTCACTTCCAGAGTATCCAGTGCTCATTATTTTGCCAATCCAGTACCTCTTTCTTCCATAAGAACATTCAGAGGCTTTGGTAACATTATAAGATTGCACTGACATATAAGTGTGGCTAGTCAAAGAGGGAGTCTGAGGTAAGAGTCTGGCGTAGTTGACATGAGAGTAAGTGTTGATAAGGTAGTCACAAAGATACAAGGTTTGGGTTTTAAGACAACCTGTGCATTCCATCAGGGTTGATGATAAGGGATGAAGGGCCAAAGTTGACAGGAGGAGTAGCCAGAGGAAAAGGAGTAGGAAGAGGAAAATTTGGGTTTCTTCAGGGGAAAGTCTTGGAAGGTGTCTTATACAAACAGATCTTTAAAGGCTTGAAAGAGGTCATCTTGGCTTTGAGTGTGTGAGATTAGCCGGCATCTTGAGAAAACTTATGAAGAAAAGGGAAGAATCGAGGATGAATATTACACATTTATGGGGAAGTGGACTCTTTGGGGATTTTGGTGAGTTTTAAGGTGGTGGGGGATAGATAGTACTTGCAATTTCCAGTGGGGGTCTTTCAGTGTTGGAAGGTTTTTTTGTAGGACACAGCTTTATTCAGGATCAGAGGATCCATACTTGGGGGGGAGGGAGGTCCAAGAAGTAAATGGCTGAGGGGATGATGCTGTAGAGAATGGTGTGAGGGCCTGTCCAGGGAGGGGATAGCATCCTGTAGTCTAGGGAGATTTGAGGAAAACTTGTCATTCTGCCAATTGGTCCCTGACTTTCTCTGCTGAGGGGTGGGGTGAGAGCTGGTTTATTGTTTTTCTAAGTTTGTCCCTGGTTTCCTGGAGAATAGGAAAATACTTCCCTATGATGAAGTCTGGAGGAGTTGCAAGGCCCAGAATAATAGTTCTGCTGTACTTTGTTTCAAAAGGGCTGTAAAAGGGGTTTGCGAGGGGTAGAACAAATACAGAGTAAAGCAGTGGGGAGAACCTTAATCCAATCTTGCTTGTGTTGGAGCACCAATTTGGTGGAATGTTGTTTAAGAATGTTGTTTAGTTGTTCTACTTTTCTTTTTTTCTTTTTTTTTTTTTTTTTTTTTGAGACAGAGTCTCACTATGCCACCCTCGGTAGAATGCTATGGATGGCATCTCTGCTCACAGCAACCTGAAACTCTTGAGCTTAAAAGATTCTCTTGCCTCAGCCTCCCAAGTAGCTGGGATTACAGGCACCCACCACAATGCCTGGATATTTTTGTTGCAGTTTTCCTTGTTTAGCTGGCCTGGGCTGGGTTCAAACCCATCACCCTTGGTGTATTTGGCTGGTGCTGTAACCACTGCATTATGAACCTGAGCCTGTTCTACTTATCTTGATGACTGGGGCCAGTAAGGCACTTCTAAGCACTAGTGAACTTCTAAGGCTTGTGAGGTTTGGAAGATGATCTGTCTAATGAAAGCTGGGCCGTTGTTTGCTCTGAATGTAGTTGGGCAGGTCAAATGTAGAAATAATGTGGTGGAAGAATGTGGAAACAACTTTATGGTTTTCTTGCCTGTCATGGAGAAAACTTCAACCCACTCTGAGAAGGTATCGACCCCAAAGCAGAAGAAATTTACCGTATATACTCGAGTATAAGCCGAGTTTTTCTGGCACAAAATTTGTCCCGAGTTTGGGTTTTTTGGCACAAATTTTGTGCCGAAAAAACTCGGCTTATACTCAAGTATATACGGTATATCATTATACAGGAGGCATGTAGGTTAAGTCAATCTGCCAGTTGTGTCTGGGGTTTGGCCCTAGGCCTGATGTGTGGAAAAGAGGGTATTTTTAGGGTTCTCTGGGTAAGACATGGGTGCAGATTGTGTAAGCCTGTGTTATCTGTTTTAACAGGGAAGATAGTCATGGGTGAGAAAGGAGCAGAGAAAGAAGGGTATAAAGAGGCTTGAAGCCAATGTGAAAGCTATTGTGGAGGGAAGAAAGGATATTTTCTGCTTGGGAGTAAGGAAAAATAAGCTTTCCCTGTTGAAAGAACCATTCTCCCAAGGTGGGAAGGTGCCGGTAATTGTCCTGTTCTTCGGATGTATATACTGGAAAGAATTTATTGAAGGACAAGTATTGGCCTTCTGGGGGGGGGGGGGGGCGGTTAAGGGCACAAAGAAACCCATTTTGGTGCTATCGTGCGGTTGGGTTTCCCTTTGCAAATTGAAAATGTTTTTTACCAGTGGCCTTAA